>SJYC01104244.1:0-31750 GCA_006408675.1 Madoqua kirkii | reverse complement strand
CAATAATTCAAAAGTTTTACTTATCAATGACAAAAGATTAATGGAAAATATATTTCACTGTTTTATATTCTATCCTCATCAGAGTATTTAATTTATTAAACTTATTGAAACTGCAGATTTCTGGATATTCTGTGAATCTTCATTTTTCAGAAAGGAGTGGGAAATTTCATGAAATTTACTGAAGTGATGGAAAAAACAGCATGTTTACTCTTCAGCTCATACTCTAAAAAATGAAAAGGAAAACACATTAGCCTTCTTTTGCTGTTGTCTTTTTCTGAACATAAAATGAGCTCGTTCTGTCTTCCCTTCATCTCTCTGAACTCCCATCATAACTTAGCACACTACAGGAGTCAGGAATTGTATTGTGTGTGTGTGTTTTACTCTCAGTTTTTACTTTAAGCTATAAATTCTAAAAGAACAGAGGTTAGTATTCTATTCTGGGCTCACCTGAGCACCAAGAAAAGTTCCAGGCATACTTGAGCCTAATGAGAAAAAATTATCCATTAAAAAAAAAACAAAACATCTTTTAGATATCCACCTTGTCATGCTCATCCTGTATTCTTTAATTAAGAAAGTAAAACCCTGTATCAAATTCCATATAAGGTGAATCCTGGGCCAATTATATTCAGTGCTAAAGTTGCAAGCAGTGAGAGACTCGCCACTGTGCATGGCTTTTCAATGTGGGGACAGGTAGGTGCTGGAAGGTAATTTCCTATTCAGCCAAAAACAGAGATGGTGTCAGCCAGGCAGCAAGTACATGCCACAGACTGTAGATAAAATGCTTAAAATGTTTCTTTTTTTTTTTTTTTTCTTAACATGGGATTTCTTATTGTTAACAGGGTATTGATGATAGAAATTTCAACCAGGTAAACTGATATATTAGTTCTGTTTCAACCACCTGAGTGTGTATGAAGAATATACAGCATTCCAAAATAGATTCTACATTTTAATTTAATCTTATAAAGAAGTTTCTTTTTTCTATTGCTAGCAGATTTCCCTCATATTCTTATCTTTATCCTAGTAGATGACTGACTCTGGAGGCTGGGAATAAAAATGGTCAGTGGTTTATAATCAACAGTGTTAATTTTCCATTTCGGGAGACTGACCTCTTAAGATATTTCTGAAACCACACTGAAGGATCACAGAGCTCAACGTTAAATTATTTCAAGCATTTTCATTAAGGAACACTGTGTTGTTTTTTTTAAAAACACCCTTTTTAGACATTACATATTTTGGAAATGCTTAGACAATTGTTTTGAAAAACAACAATGTCTGCCAATACATAATAAGCAAAAGAGAGAGAGAGAAGAAATAGTGTAGTCAGATTATTTAAAAGCACTCAGGAACAACTGATGAAAAGATGATTTCAGAGAGCTAATGCAAAAGCTAGAACTTTTCAGATTCCTAGTTTCTTATCAATGTTGCTACCTCTTTTCTCTCAGTGAGAGAATGAAATTAGACAGGATGCTTCATGTACATATAAGGACAATAAGAAGTGGTGCTTAGTTCCAAACAGGAAGATCTGGTCTTTGGGCACCATGAAGAATCTTCATGTACACTGACTGGACAATAGACTTATATACATAGATGTCTATAAATGTCAATAAATTAGGTAATAACTGTTTAAATCACATTGTTTATATAGTCAGTGGGAGCCCCAGCAACAAGGTTTTGCTGACCAAGCACCAAAGATAGAATATAGAATGGACTTTTGGCTTCTGAGGGAGAGGGAGAGGGTGAGATGATCTGGGAGAATGGCAATGAAACATGTATACAATCATATAAGAAATGAAGCGCCAGTCTATGTTCAATACAGGATACAGGATGCTTGGGGCTGGTATATCAAAACCACTACAATATTGTAAAGTAATTAGCCTCCAAAAAATAAATAAATAGAAGGGGAAAAAAAAAACGAAGTTCTTCCACTGTTGTGAAGGTTCTGAACTCCAGATCATACTTCTCAGCCTGGGGATCTGGCACAGGGATTAAGAATCCCCAGGTAATCTGCCTTTGAAGGCCAATAGGATATGATTACATGACTTCTGCAGGACTGGGGGAAACAGAGACTCCACACTTGTAGAGCACAAACAAAATCTTGCAGGCACAAAGACCCAAGGGGAAGGAGCAATGACCCTATGGGAAACTGAGCCACACCTACTTGCTAGATGTGTATAAGAGACAGGGATACAGGATGCTTGGGGCTGGTGTACGGGATGATCTGGGGAGATGGGGGAGGAAGGGAGGTGGGAGGGGGCTTCAGCATGGGGAGATCATGTACACCTGTGGCTGATTCATGTCAGTGTATGGCAAAACCAATACAGTACTGTAAAATAGAATAAAGTATTAAATTTAAGAAAAAAAAAGAAAGAAATGTGCCAAGCTCTCTACACTTGGTACATTTGTTAACACTAATCTTCATAACCTCTCTCTTGGGTAATTTTAAGACATTATTAACATTTTAAAAGAAGAAACAATTTCAGCTCAAAGACACTAAGCAATATGTCCAAGGCTACAAAAGCAATGAGTCAAGTACGGATTTAGTTCTCGTGTGTTCAGCTCCAAAACCCAAGCTCTCTCTTAGTAAGCCATGAAGCCTTCAAAGCAGATTTGTGGGAGGCACTGACGCTATTACCTAACACATCAAGGCATGGTGGAGGGATATAGAGCAGTGAGAGTTTGGATGGTGCTGCATCTAGTCTCTGGAGTTCATTAAGAAGGAGAATGGAAGATTAATATTTATTTTGTGCTTTCTGCTGGCAATAAATCTAGAAAATTGATTACAAAGATTTAACTGACTGAAGGCTAAGAAAATTGCTGGACATTAAATTGTTATACACCAAGGTCTACTTATATGGTACATTTAACTTTTCAAAGCACTTTTATATGAATTATATCATGTCATCCTTTTCAAATTGTAGGGGACTGACTGCAGATGCAACTTGTCAACTCTGGACTTTAAATGTGTTTGTAGTCTGCAGACATGTGCTTATTCAATGTTAGTGCTGGCAAGGTCTCTAAAAAATCACCCAGTTCAACCCATTTAATCTACAAAGGAGGAAGACTCCCTGGTGGTCCAGTGGTTGAGAATCTGCCTGTCAATGCAGGGGATGTGTGTGCAGTCCCTGGTCCAGAAGATCCCATATGCCATGGGACGACCAGGCTCAAGTGCCACATCTACTGAAGCCCAGGTGTCCCAGAGCTTATGCTCCGAAGCAAGAGAAACCGCCACAACGAGAAGGCTGCACCTAGAGAGTGGCCTCCACTCACTGCAACTGGAGAAAACCCACATGAAGCAATAAGACCCAGGGCAGCTGTAAATAAATAAAATTTCTTTTTTTAAATCTACAAAGGAGGAAATTAACACTCAGGTTAAATAATCCAATATGATGGATTAGTAGAAAGCTGTGATTACAAACCCAGTTTTTATTTGCAATGATATAAATTTATGTGTGTGGTTTTTGTTTTTGTTTTTTTTTTTTGGTTTGAACATAGATTTTTGGTCCCTGTCCTTTAATTTTAGATAGGAGCTAAGCTGTGGGGGGTGTTGTGGTGAGAAGCCCAACAGAACAAGAGACTATGATAAATAATTGCTACACACTAGGCTTTTAAAGTACTCTAACAAATGATAAGAGAAAGGGCTTTCTAGAGATTTAGATGCTGTCATGGGCTTGCACCTGACTTGCTCAGGACTAATTCTTCAAGGAGTAGGGCTGTGTGTGTGCTTATGTACACAGCTAAGTTTACAGATTCAAGGGTAGGGGGCACAGTGGTCTGCTTTGTACTTGAAAAACAATGGCATCCATGGGGCAGCTCCCTTACCTCCTAGATACAGGAGGCATAGAATGGAATTGGCTGCACGGATTTTTAGAGTCAGAATAGGCCTCAGATGGCTACACAGAAGCTTCACAGAAGCTTTTCAAGATCTAGAATGGCTTGGAATAATTCACACTTTGTTTTGTCATAATAAGGTACAGGATTATGCAAGAGAGAGAGATGGGCGATCTGAATACATCACTCAGCTGTGATATGGAGGATGGAGGTAAAAGTGCCAGCGACTGGACTGACGTCTTATATAAGGAAATCAACAGAAAGAAAATACCAGACATGAAGACAAGCCTTGGTGAGGGTATCTCAACAGAGAGCACAATGAACAGAGGCACTGATCACAGACTGGGTAATTCAACCCCTGTGAGCTCTTCAGAAATTAGGTGATTGCCAGAGGGAGGAAAATGATCAGGAGAAATTCCAGAACTGACTTTATGTCTAAAGTAACTTATGATCAACGAAGTTTATCCTTTCTGATATCAGAAGCGATATAAGCTTGAAATATAAGTGAAGATGAGCGATATATTAAAGTTACATATCTGTGCCCCCATGAGCTCTATGGCCTTTAGTTCAATTCAGTTTAGTTGTTCAGTCGTGTCCGACTCTTTGTGACTCATGGACTGCAGCACGCCAGGCTTCCCTGTCCATCACCAACTCCCAGAGCTTGTTCAGACTCACGCTCATCAAGTTGGTGATGTCATCCAGTCATCTCATCCTCTGTCGTCCCCTTCTCCTCCTGCCTCAGTCTTTCCCAGCATCAGGGTCTTTTCTGAAGAGTCAGTTCTTTGCATCAGGTGGCCAAAGTATTGGTGTTTCAGCATCAGTTCTTCCAATGAATACTCAGGACTGATTTCCTTTAGGATGGACTGGTTTGATCTCCTTACAGTCTGCGGGACTCCCAAGAGTTTCCTCCAATACCACAGTTCAAAAGCATCGATTCTTTGGCACTCAGCTTTCTTTGCGGTCCAACTCTCTTTATCCATACATGACTACTGGACAAACCATAGCATTGACTAGATGGACCTTTGTCGGCAAAGTAATGTCTCTGCTTTTTAATATGCTGTCTCGGTTGGTCATAGCTTTTCCTTCCAGAAGCAAGAATCTTTTAATTTCATGGCTGCAGTCACCATCTGCAGTGATTTTGGAGCCCAAGAAAATAAAGTCTGTCACTGTTTCCATTGTTTCCCCATCTATTTGCCATGAAATGATGGGACTGAATGACATGATCTTAGTTTTTTGAATGTTGAGTATTAAGCCAGCTTTTCCATTCTCCTCTTTCACCTTCATCTTTAGTTCCTCTTCACTTTCTTCCATAAGAGTAGTGTTATCTGCATATCTGCATATCTTATTAATATTTCTCCTGGCAATCTTGATTCCAGCCATGTGCTCCATCCAGCCCAGCATTTTGCAGGATGTTCTTTGCATATAAGTTAAACAAGCAGGGTGACAATATACAGCCTTGACGTACTCCTTTTCCAGTTTGGAACCAGTCTGTCCATTGTTCCATGTCTGATTCTAACTGTTGTTTCTTGACCTGCATACTGGTTTCTCAGAAGGCGAGTAAGGTGGTCTGGCATTCCCATCTCTTTAAGAATTTTCACAGTTTGTTGTGATCCACACAGTCAAAGGCTTTGGTGTAGTCGATAAAGCAGATGTTTTTTGGAGTTCTCTTGCTGTTCCTATGATCCAACAGATGTTGGCAATTTGATCTCTGGTTTCTCTGCCTTTTCTAAATCTAGCTTGAACAACTGGAAGTTCTCAGTTCAGGTACTGTTGAAGCCTTGTTTGGAGAATTTTGAGCGTTACTTTACTTTATGGCCTTAAAAAATCGTAACCACTAATCCTGATCTCAAACAAATGTTTTATCATCTAAAAAATTATGTAATTTACCTTAAAATGGGATAGTTTGTGTGTATATATGTGTGAACACAAAGCCTTGTCAACATACAAATCATTCAATATGAGAAAAGAGACATTAAAAATCACTGATTTTTGAAGAAAGTTTGGCATTTTCTCTTGTCATGATTTTGGAACAGAATTGGACTAAATGATGGATCAGTCTGGTAGCTTTCAGAGTGGCTACCTAAAAGAGATGCTCAAACATCACTGAAACTGATTAAAACTTGGAATAAAAGCATAGGTCAAGTCTATTAATTCAGGTTGTTACTTATGACTCTTTGCTGCTGCTGCTAAGTCACTTCAGTCATGTCTGACTCTGTGCAACCCCAGAGACAGCAGCCCACCAGGCTCCCCCATCCCTGGGCTTCTCCAGGCAAGAACACTGGAGTGGGTTGCCATTTCCTTCTCCAATGCAGGAAAGTGAAAAGTGAAAGTGAAGTCGCCCAGTCGTGTCCGACTCAGTGACCCCATGGACTGCAGCCTACCAAGCTCCTCCATCCATGGGATTTTCCAGGCAAGAGTACTGGAGTGGGGTGCCATTGCCTTCTCCATATAACTCTTTAGATAACCAGAAAAAAATTCAGTTTGGTTTCTTTCCTCTTTCTCTATTTATTTTGAATTGAACTATATTATACCATTTAATGTGTAAGCTCAATTGCCTCATAAGGAAGATGGGTGCTGGAAAACCTTTCATTTTCTTAGTATAATCAACATGTCTCTCCTCATCACGATGACCTTGGATATACTGGATTTAAATGAAGTAGTGGGTTAAATCATATGGTCTGCAGCAGGAATATGGGATAAGGTTAAACTGCTGTTCACAGTAAACCAAGAGAGAGATTGGTGGTGGTTTTAGTGGTGCTGAGTGGAGCTGGCTGGGGTAACACAGATTGAGACAAGAATTATAGAGCCAGAGGGAGGAAAGGGGAAGTAAAACACGTGATGGACGGGAGGCCAAGAAGGGAAACTTGGAACGGTCAGATATAATGGAAATTTTCTAAATGAATGTTGTACACTGTGAAATAGAATCCTTTTCCATGTGACCTGTGTTAACTTAAATAAACTCACCATTACTTATTAATGCTCCTTTGTGAGGAGAATTTTATTTGATGGCTTAGTTGCTAAGTCATGTCCGAGTCTTGTGACCCCATGGACTATAGGCCACCAGGCCTCTGTCCATGGGATTTTCCAGGCAAGAATACTGGAGTAGGTTGTTATTTCCTTGGTCAGGGAATCTTCTGGACCCAGGAATTGAACCTGGGTCTCCTGCATTGCAGGCAGACTCCTGCACTGCAGGTGGATTCTTTACTTACCGAGCTATGAGGGAAGCCCAAATTTTATTTGGGGAAAGCTTAAAGGAGAATGAGGCATTACAAACTTAAATAAGTGTTTAATTTTTTTATTATTAGAGAATTACTTTCATAAAAAAGCAAACTGACAGTATCAGGAAAAAGACTAATTGTGGTCAGAGAATTCTAGCAAATGCTTCTCTGAAACAAGTGAAAGAAACAAATCATTATCCCCAGTATCAAAGTTGAGTGATACAATTAATAAGATCAAACTAATAGCTACAAATAAAACTTGGCATATAACAAGCAACTTATTCTACAGTACAACAAAACTCTGGTACTTTAACTTAATTTAGTGTAGGCCACTGTGGGCTTACATTTTGGACAACTAACCAAGAAAACTGTTAGAGTCGAGTTTAGTCCTTCAATTTTGATGGTGTGAAATCTGATTAGTGAGCCTTTTCAACAAATCATCCTGATCCAATTTATACTGCTTCCACTTTGATGCTCCACTCATAAAATCTATTCCTGTACATATTTCCCAGCTTTCTGAAAAAGTATTATATTTGCATTTATCAGATGTTCTCACAGGGCACAGCTGATATATTATCCTATGGGCTCGCTGGATCGTGAGTTTTATAACAGGTCTAGAAGAAAAAGCAGTGGTGGGCACACGCTCTGGGCAGCTTCAGCAGTACCTTGCAAGACAGCCACCTCAGGGGGAAGTCCATGCAGGTTCTTCAGACAAGGGAAGTCTAACCTGCTTAGAAAGAGGTTAAAAGGCTGCTTCTACAAGCAAAGGGGGCTTGGCAGAATGGGGTGGTGGTGGTGATTTGAAGTCTTGAGCTTGATTAGAATCTGCCTATGTTGTTGTTCAGTTGCTAAGTTGTGTCCACCTCTTTGTGACTCCATAGAGTGCAGAAGACCAGGCTCCCCTATCCTTCATTATCTCCTGGAGTTTGCTCAGATTCATGTCCATTGAGTCAGTGACGCCATCCAACCATTTCATCCTCTGCCATCCTCTTCTCCTTTTGCCCATATGATCCTTTTTCAGGTTTTTCAGGTTCTCTTCTAGCTCTATTCTATTCAATGCTCTAACTTTAACGAGATGCTAGGACTACCCTGGTGGTTCAGTGGTTAAGAACCCACCTGTCAATGTGGGGGATATGGATTTGATGAGAACCCCACACACCATACTAGACAGTAGCCCCTGCTCACTGTAGCTACAGAAAAGCTGCAGCCAGCAACAAAGACCCAGCAGAGACAAAACAACATCAACAGAAACCAGATTCTATAGAACTGGGAATTCAATTTGCATATGTGATTCCACTACCCACCGATCAGACACTGGGTTTGATTTTTAGAAATATCTTCCCTGTGGCTATAAGAGATAAAATTATCTCCAGAACTGTTATTAAAGCTTTTATTTCCTTTATGAAGACTTTAAGTTTAGAATTTAAAGCCCTGAGCTCACTGTTTTCTTCCCTCATTCCTGCAGCACAACAGCCAAACAACTCCATTATACTCTATTTTTACTAGAATGTTCTATGGAAGCAATTACTAGGCCACCCAAAGAGAAGACTCGGCCTCTATAGACACTTGATTACAGTTATCTATAGGTGATCATTTGAACAGCACTTGCGCGACTGCGCTTCATGGATGACGTGTCCTTTTCATCCCTGGGATGAGGTCATTAACGCCAAAAGTCTAGTCAGATCAGAGGAACCAGTCCAGGAAAGTCAAAATCATTTTAGAAAGCTAATGTGAAAGATTCTGTTCCTCCGAAACCATTCTTGGTACCAACTATACTAGTCAGCCAATAGACAGATTAAAGGATATTCCACAAAGATTTGACCTTACACAACTGTGGGAGTGTGTTAGTGTCTGTGTGGGAGTTTGTTAGTATCAAGGCTTCCCTGTTAGCTCAGCTCATAGAGAATCCGTCTGCAGTGCAGGAGACCCCAGTTCAGTTCCTGGGCTGGGGAGCTCTTCTGGAGAAGGGATAGGCCACCCACTCCAGTATTCTGGCCTGGAGAATTCCACGGACTGTACAGTCCATGGCGTCGCAAAAAATCAGACACAACTGAGTCACTTTCACTAGTGTCTCTAAGTCTTTGCCTCTGACACTGGAGCTGAAGTCTGAAGGCCGGATAGCCTGGAAGGAAAGATGGATGCAACAGAGGGCAAAGCACAGATAAGCTATGAGCCACAGACAAGAATGGGACATAAGAGGATGAACTGAACACTTATCAGTTCTCACCATCTCTGACCATGATGCCATAGATGTCTCACAAGAGAAGCTATTGCTATTTGCCTTCATCATGGGACGTGCCACACACCTGGCTCAGGAGCTGGAGAGCCTGAAGGGGGATCAGGAGAAGGTGGCTGCTGTCTTCCGATAAGACGAGCCGGCAGAGAAGCCATCATGTGTGAGTTGCAGAATGGATGGTTTTTTGCTTCTGCCCTTCTAATTCTGCACAACAAGGTTTGAGTCACCCTGTAGAAAATACAGAGAAAAGTAAATTGTGGGAAATGTATATCAGTCTAGCTGAACAGACACACTTCAAAGCATTACCACATGTTTATGAGACAGGAGTGTGGAAATCCTCACTACAACGTGGACAGGTTGATTTCTCCTCTAAGATTTATTATTTTGGGTTTGCATACTTTGAAGACTTGTTATTATGTGCATTCAATTTCAGATCATTTTTTTAATTGACCCCATTGTCATTACACAATGTCCCTCTTTATAGTCCTATTCCTTTTCTGAAATTTATTTTGCTTGGTATTATATACCTACTCCAGCTATTTTGTGGTAAGTATTTGCATGGTGTAGTTTTTTTCATGCTTTTACTTTTAATCTATCCATATCTTTATATTTAAAATGGGTTTCATCAGATACCCAGTTTAGTCTTATATAGCTGTGCCTATAAAGAATATTTTTGCAAGACTTATTACAAAAATTTGCTTTCTGTTTGCCTTCTATAATTAAATTCTCACTACATGGAGTGCCACTGTATTAAATTCATGTTTTCAGAAGTCCCAACTAAAATTTAAATATATTTCCTGGGATGAAAGGCACATCAATAAATTTATGACCACTTATCTCATGAGTAGAAGGAAGAATCCAGAGAAATCAGAGTCCATGGTGGATAAACTTTGACACCTAGAGTGGATTTGAGACAGCAGTGGGATATCTGGTATGGTAGAAAGGTTACCTTGTGTGTAAGTGACTACAGGTGATACAAGATGGATAGAGAAGTGGATAGAAGGGAAAGAAAAAAGAAAGAAGTAAATGTATAAAAAGCAGCAAGAGCAATGAAAGCGAAACCGACTTCAAGGTAGGTTGAGAGCGAAAGAACTAACTATCAAAATAGAAAACCCTCTGTCTTACTTTATGGGTTTTTCTAAGTGCCAGGACTAGACAGTACCCTCATTTAATCTCATTTCATCTGGTCTAATTAGGGTGTGGAAACTCACAGAGTTTGTCAGAAAGAGAACAGAGGTTGATGAGGCCATGAGTAAACTCAGGGGCCAGATGGTTCTTTTGTAACGTGTAATTTCGACCTGTTACATCTCCGGATCATCTTCAGATTTCTCACTATCAAGAGTGTTACCTCCCTGCATAGCCTCACTATGGGGTTACACTGTATCTGTAGTTCTGCGCATGGAACCTGCTCTGTTTTTGTTGTTGTTGTCATGTTCCTTTCATAATCATTCTCTTTTGCTCGGAGGCACATAATGTCTTTTTCCATCATAGTTCACTAATCAAAGCCTTGCTTATGTCATAACAATTCAGTTCAGTTCAGTCATTCAGTCATGCCTGACTCTTTGTGACCCCATGGACTGCAGCACGCCAGGCTTCCCTGTCCATCAGCAACTCCCAGAGCTTGCTCAAACTCATGTCCATCTAGTTGGTGATGCCATCCAACCATCTCATCCTCTGTCATCCTCTTTCCCTCCTGCCCTCAATCTTTCCCAGCATTGGAGTCTTTTCCAATGAGTCCTTTGCATTAGGTGGTCAAAATATTGGAGCTTCAACTTCAGCATCAGTTCTTCCAATGAATATTCAGGACTGATTTCCTTTAGGATGGACTAGTTTGATCTCCTTGCAGTCCAAGGGACTCTCAGGAGTCTTCTCCAACACCATAGTACAAAAGCATCAGTTCTTTGGTGCTCAGTTTTCTTCATGGTCCAACTCTCACATCCATACGTGACTACTGGAAAAACCATAGCTTTGACTAGATGGACTTTTGTTAATAAAATAATGTCTCTGCTTTTTATTTATTCATTTATTTTTAGCCCTAGGCAAGATCTTTGTTCACTTGGACACTGTACAAATATTACAATTTTCCTTTTGTTGCAAAAAGTGTAAAAATAATCTTCATATAGGAATCCATCCGTTACTGCAAATCTTTCTAAATCTCTGCAAATGGCTCTAAATGAGGGTAAATGAATAAACAAGGATGGGGCTATGGGGCAGAGGGAGGCTGGGCCAATCCTTAGGGACTCAGCAGCCCAGATTCTTAGCTAGAAATCTCCATTCCTTCCTGTTAGCACCCCCATGTCAACAGGTCCTCATGGCCAAGGGCCCAGCATAAGAGGGGGCACAGAAGAAGTCCAGGAGGAGGTTTGTGATTGGGCATGGGGAGAAGTTAAGGAGGCCAGGGGTGGTGCTGGCATGTGCCCATCCCCACCCCAGACTTCCTGCTGGAAGGGGGAAGGCCCGGCAGGTACAGGGCAATGGGAATGGACAAGTGGCCCTGTGAGGGTGATGGAGGGTCCTTGGTTCTGTGCCACAGCTGAACCTGGACTCTGGGAGGGCTTGAGGAGGATACCAGGTAGGGTAAGGCCCCCCAGAAGGAGAGGCAAACACTTTGGCTCCACAGTGGAGGGGGCTGTGCTTTCCCCAGCTCTCCCAGCACAGAACAGGTGGACTTGCAGGAGCAGGACTTGGGGCCAGAACTGTACAGTGAGGGAAGGCTGGGGAAGCCAGAAATCTGTGGCTCTCAAGCTGTGGGAGAGTGGGGAGAGGTCCTCAGGCAGACCCCAGATCAGACAGTCTGTGTCCCAGCCACAAAGGGCATGCTCCTGTCAGTCAGAGATTGAGAACAGGCACATCAAAGAGGTCACAGACACCTTCACTCTCGTCCAGGTTGTAGATGTAATCGTGGTCTCCAGGGGGCGGAGAAAGGCGGAGGAGGGGTGCACACTTCTGAGGACATCAGCTCCTCCAAGAGCTCTGAGCTCATGCATTCTCCAGTGGGATCAAAGATTTCTGACAGCTCTCTGGGGAGCTCCAAAACACCTGTGGGGTCTGCCTTGATGGGCTCAAAGGAGGTAGAAGGATTGGGTCCAGATGAACTGCTGTTGCTGCTGCTGCTGTCCAACAGGGCAGAGGACTGCAGCGGCCGGGTGTCCAGAGCTGCCAGGCTCAGTGGGAGGGAGTGAGCTCACCACTGTCCTTGCTCTCGGTTCCACGGCCTCCACTCACTGGAATCTCAGCTGCTGGAGCAGCCACCCCCTGGGCCTCGGTGCTGCTGGGGACAGGGTTGGGGGTGGTTGCCTGGGGACTGCTTGGGCGTGAGGCATCCTGGGGCTGGGCCAGGGCACGCTTGGGCAGAAGCGGAGGGGTAGAGACAGCAGGCGGGCTCTGGAGCAGGTCTTCGGGTGGGGGCAGAGGCACTGCCACAGGCGGTGAGCTCCATGCCTCCTTGTTCACCAGAAGCACCTCAGTGGGGCCGCTTACGCTCTTCAGGTGAATCTGGTACTTCTTCTGCCCATTGAGGCCCTCTGGGACGGGCACCTCCAGGCTGGTGCCCGCCGGGGCCCGGATGGCACGGAGGGTGTCTCCAGCAAAGCCTCTGCAGATGTCCTCGTGAGTCAGGCAGGCAAGCAGCTCTTCTGCACGTCCTCTGTGACGTTCCGGATGCTCTGCTGCACCCGCACCTTGTGCTGGTCTAGTTCTTGCTCCCGCTGCTGCAGCTCCTCGATCTCTGCCTTGAGCTCAATCAGCTTGTCCGCAGTCTCCCGGGTATTGCAGCCAGGACCCACACCCTTCCACTGGATGCTATTCTTGGATTTTTTCTCGATTAACCCGATACCTTCCAGCACGTTAGTAATGTCATATATCCGCCGCTTCTGGCACACAGCTGGGGTGTCAGCAGCTAGCTTGAGGTCAAGCATGCCGGCCTTGGCTTCCTGCAGAAGCGACGACACAAACTTGGTAGTGAGAAGTCCCAAGCTCTTCTCGTGCCAGCTTGGGGTGCCTGGGAGTGGCGGCGCCTGTGGCCCGGCCTCCGCCATCACGCCCGCCCGCCGCCTCCCCTCAGCCACGCCAGGGCAGGCCCTGTCTCTGCTTTTTAATATGCTGTCTCGGTTGGTCATAGCTTTTCTTTCCAGGAGCAAGAGTCTTTCATGGCTGCAGTCACCATCTGCAATGATTTTGGAGCCCAAGAAAATAAAGTCTGTCACTGTTTCCATTGTTTCCTCATCTATTTGCCATGAAGTGATGGGGCTGGATGCCATGATCTTAGTGTTTTAAATGTTGAGTTTTAAGACAGCTTTTTCACTCTCCTCTTTCACTTTCGTCAAGAGGTTCTTCAGTTCCTCTTCACTTTCTGCCATAAGGGTGGTGTCATATGCATATATGAGGTTACAGATATTTCTCCCGGCAATCCTGATTCTAGCTTGTCCTTCATCCAACCTGGCATTTTTCACGATGTACTCTGCATGTAAGTTAAATAAATAGGATGACAACATACAGCCTTGATGTACTCCTTTCCCAATTTGGAACCAGTCCATTGTCCCATGTCTGGTTCTAACTGTTGCTTCTTGACCAGTATACTGGTTTCTCAGGAGGCAGGTAAGGTGGTCTGTTATTCCCACCTCTTTAAGAATTTTCCAGTCTCTGTGTCATAACTACTCAGCTACATTTACTCTTGGGCACAGAATGACTCCATCAATGTCAAAACCCTATTTGACTTTGAATGGTTTTGCCCTAACTAAAGGCTTTCTCAGCAAATAGAAAATAATACTTGTATATGACAGCAAAGAAATACAGAGGCACAATGTCACATAGATTCCAGATAGACCAGAAACACATGCCCTGAGGGGAATCGTTGACTGCGTTAGTAAGGGAAGATGCATTTGGTACCATGGCGCCTTTATATGCTTTCAAATATGCCACCGTTATACTGCTGAGGCTGCTGGGGACAACAGAGAATGACGGAGTAAGGCCATCTTTGGCAGAGCACCTCACCAATTACAAGGAATTCTTGTATGTTCACTCATTTGATCATTCCACTGTTGTGAGGAAGGCAAGGAATGACTACTGAGTTTTTAGCGGGTGAAGGTCACGCTAAGTGAGTGACTTGCCCAGGGTCACACCAGTGGCAACTGAGGCCAAATACCAGGCTCCTGCTCCTTAACGAGTATCTTTGTGGATTGATTTTGGGTGGAAAAAGACAAATCTGACAGAACTATCTGCGTACATGAGACTGAGAGCTTGGAAAACTGCCAAAGATCACCCTGTAAATAAATCAAAGCCAGAATTTTGCTTTTGCTTTAGTTTCTAAATTTTTATAGCAGAGATTCATTTTCAGTTGTTTTCTTAAGCCAAGTAAATGTCAAAAGATAATCAACATTCACCCGCTCAGCTCCCTGAGCTGCCGCCAAACTCCATGGCATATAACACAAACAATTTGGTCTGACTCACTTTTATGGGTCTGGAAGACCTCGTATTTATCTCTGCTCACTCACATTTTACCAGTTCTTTCAGACCTATTTCAAAGATCATTTCTTCCATGAAACCTCAGATCTTCTGCAAACAGATGTGAAACTTTTTCTTTTGAACTGCCACTGCACTTTACTTGTGTTCAGTTACTGTTGTTTAGCACTAAGTCATGCCATGTCTGACTTCTTTGTGACTCCATGGACTGCAGCATGCCAGGCTCCTCTGTCCGTGGGATTTCCCAGACAAGAACACTGGAGAAGGTTGCCATTTCCTTCTCTGGGGGATCTTCCTGACCCAGGGATGGAATTCACGTCTCCTGCTTGGCAGGCGGATTCTTTAGCTTGAGCCACCTGGGATGTATTATTTCTCAAACTTACTTTCTCTGAGCTGCTTAATTAATTAAACAAGGAGGCCATTAGATGGAGGGATCTCTGTGTCATGGCACTCTGTGAAACTAAACCAAAATCTCAGCCTGGAAATGCCTCAAGGTTATGAAATCAAAATGTTAAGGACAACCAATCACAGATAGCCAGCTAGGCTTTAAACTATAATTAATGTTATCATTTCCTTTCTTTGCTTCTGCACTTTTTCTGAAAGTCCTTCCTGTGGCTCACAATGGCAGAGAGGTGCTAATCATTTCTGGCTGCGTGCTATCTGATTCAAATACACTTTTGCTCATATAATATTATAAATACAATGGATAAACAGTAAGTTCTCTATACCATACAGTATACTGTATACTATACTATATAGTATACTATAATGAAAAATAATATGTATACATATAACTGGATCACTTTGCAGTATAGCAAAAATTAACACAACATTGTAAATCAACTATACACAAAAATTAAGAAAAGATTTTTGCTCAAATGTACTCTTAAATTCAAAAATTTCCTCAGTTCATCTTTTAAAAGTGCTTTCTCATTAAACATATGAAAAGGGGAAAAGAGAAATCAGAAGTTCAGCCAAATCAAGAAGATGAGATTTCTTGTATGAGTCACATATTTCAGAAGTGTGTATGAGCGCTTATAATGTACAAGGTATTATAGATTCTTTGAATATGTCAGTAAAAATGAAATGCCTGCCCTGTGGCAAGGCGGGGGTTAATAGATTATTCTTTGCATTGAACTCTGAACTTCACTCCAGTTTCACATTGGCATTGCTCTTTCATGAGTGCCTTTTACTGTTTATAAGTTACATGACATGTATGGGTGCGCACTAAAACAAATTTAAGCCCTGTAAAAACAAGAATTGTATTTTATTTACCTTTTATCACATTTAGAACCTGATTTAAGTGACTGTCTATAAATGGACATTCAAATGACTGTTGATTCACATCTATCTCAATCTGATAAGGACTGTAAACTCTGGTGAATGGATACAGGGCTGAAGCAGGTGGTGTAAAGGAGAGGACTGGCTGGAGGCGCCAAAGTTATAAAAGGCTTGCTTCAGCTAAGCAGGGAGGATGGCGCTGAGCTCCAAATGTCTGTAGCCTTTTAGGAATGCTGCCTTCAGAGAGGGTAAAGGCGGGATCTGTGAAGGTGCACTTATCTGAATTGTAATGCTTTGCATTCCAGCTCCCAGATAATTAAGATAGAAGACTCTAGAAAAGGTCTTACCTTTCTGTGTTTCGGCTACAGTAATTCATTACTGAGAAGTTTCATGATTAAGTGCCATCATTTTTTTGGAACACGTGTAATGCAATAACAGCAATGCCTAGAGTGTACCAGCATAAGTCTCCCAGTCATGTCCAACTTTTTGCGACCCCATGGACTGTATAGGGGGTATTCTGTATAGGGCCTATATTCTCTAGGCCAGAATACTGGAGTGGGTACCCTTTCCCTTCTCCAGGGTATCTTTCCAACCCAGGTATCGAACCCAGGTCTCCCACATTACAGGCAGATTCTTTACCAGCTGAGCCACAAGCGAAGTCCACGAATATCGGAGTGGTTAGCCTATCCTTTCTCCAGCGGATCTTCTCGACCCAGGAATTGAACCAGGGTCTCCTGCATTGCAGGCGGATTCTTTACCAACTGAGCCATCAGGGAAGCCCAGAATGCACCAAGTGTCAATTAAAATTGGCAATTTCTAATTTTTCAATAGAAGTTATAAAACCACATACTGATGTGAAATCCTAATGTTCATAACTGATAACTTTATCAAAATTCTAACTATAGCTATGCATTTTAAAAATATTAAAAACAGACAGGGCCACTAGCCTTCACGTTTGAGACTTCTATTTTAGTGTCAATGTTACATAATTATTCAATCAGTTAATTAAGTACTAGGGCTTTGGCAGTGAACACAAGTCTTTGCCCCTGTGGCTCATTCATTCTGGTGGCGGTGGTGGCATGTAGGAGCGAGGGAGAAACAGGTAGAGTGACTGTCAATAAACAAAAACAGGATATGTGATAAGTTCTATGGAGAAAATTCATTTGAGAAAGGGACAGGGCTGCCTGGAGTAGGATGGGCAAAGGTAGATTGTCTTAGGTGAATGGTTAGAGGATGACTCTGAAAAAGCAAGGAACTGGAGCAGAGAATGGAAGTAAATGAGTGGACGAGCCACGAGGTCATCTAAGAGCTCTTCTAGTGAAAGGGGGTAAATGCAGCAGCCTTGCACTGGGAAAAATGTTGGTGTTTTTGAGGAGTACCTAAGAGGACAGTGTGACCAGCACCTCATGAGAAAAACGGAGACGAGGTCAGAGAGATTGCAGGAGCCAAAGCACATCAAACTTTTAGGTCATAGCATGGACTTCAGCTTTTATTCTGAATAAGACAGGTGGCTTAAGCAATTCAGGCTGCTGCAACAGAGTATCATAGACTGGATGGCTTACAAACAACTAAGATTTAGTGTTTAGCGTTCTGGAGGCTGCAGCTTTGAGATCAGGGTGCCAGCGTTGTTGAGTTCTGCTGACAGTCCCTGCAAAGTGGCAGAAGGCCATTATCCTCACATGACAAAGAGTGTAAGAGACATTTCTGGGATCTCTTTTTTAAGATCAACAGTTCATTCATGAGGGCTCCACCCTCACGACCTAATCCCCTTCTGGAGGTCTCAGCTTCTCATATCATTCCTTTGGGGGTTAGGATTCAACATATGGGTTTTGAGGGCACAGAGACTTTCAGTTTACAACAACAACAAAAAACACTGAAAGATTTTAATCAGAAGAGTGACATGATTAACTTATTTTTCAAAGGCCTCTCTGACTGCTACGTTGAGTTTCTCTGGTGGCTCAATTTAAAAAAAAAAAAAAATACTGCCTGCCAATGCAGGAGACACAGGTTTGATCCCTGGGTCAGGAAGAGCCCCTGGAGAAGGAAATGGCAACCCACTCCAGTATTCTTGCCTGGGGAATCCCACGGGTAGAGGAGCTACCGTCTATGGGGTCGCAAAAAGAGTGAGACATGACTTGGTGACTAAACACCAATAACAAAGCTAGCTGTTATGTTAAGGTGAGACTGTGTGAGGCAGGAATGCAGAGGAGCAGTTAAGAGGTTACTGTGAAGTGAAGTGAAGTCGCTCAGTTGTGTCCGACTCTGCAACCCCACGGACCGTAGCCTACCAGGCTCCTCAGTCCATGGGACTTTCCAGGCAAGAGTACTGGAGTGGGGTGCTCTTTAAGAGGCTACTGTAATACTCCAAAAGAGATTATGGCAAAACTGAATAGTCAATTAGACCTCTGACCAGTGAGAATGAGCAGTTAGTTGTATATATAAATTTGGACTTGTGAGACTAGCTCGGGCAGTGGGGAATCTGGAATTACTGGTGATGGGATCTAAATCATGGCGTTGAGTGAGGTCACCATAGAAATGAGGGTCGATGAGATGTGAGGACAGAGCACTGGGATGCTCTCTCTACACGTAGAGGATAAGAAACTGAAGACGATCCAGCAAAGGCAAATAAAAAGGAGTCATTCAAGCATCATGAGAGAGTAAATAAACTGGAGGCCGAATTTTGGAAATGTTTTTAGGAGGATCTGCCAGGCAAATGCCCTCAACAAAATGAGTAGTTGAGAATTGCAACTGACCTTCGGGCTTGGCAACATCTTGGCAAGACAATTTTAGTAGATTCATGGAAATAAAAGTATGAACAGAACGGGTTCAAGAGAGAATAACAGGAGAGAAAGTTGAAAACATGACTTGGAGAATTCTTTCAAATGTATTGTAATTCATTTGAAATTATTTTCAAATTTATTGTAGAGAAAACTGAGGCAATAGCTGGAGAGAAATATAGGGTGACGATGTTACTTTTTGCTGCTGTTGTTTTTAACTGGTTTTAAAAGATGTGGGATATTTTTACATTTTTATTTGTTGGGAGGAATCATCTAATAGAAAGAGAGGCTTTGCCAGTGCAAGAAAGAGAGCGGTCAGGGTTTGTAGGAGGTAAATTTTTGGTGCACGGTTTGGTAAGTATTAACACATTTATAGAGCTGTGTGTCTGTTACCAGAATTACTATTCCACTTGAAAAGCACCTTCAGGCTGCCCCATTTTAGTCATGCACTGAACCACCCCAACTCTTGGTACAGCTGATCTGTGTTCCATGGCTATGCTTTTGCCTTTTTTCAAATACATTTTACTCAGTGTTTCCCACAAGGTTTCTAGCACTCCAGGGGAATTCCAGAAACCTCTTACTTCCTGTCTGGGGTGAAGGTGGTAATATTAACCATTTCCTTGTGGACAGGTCCTGAGAGGAACTGTGTTGAAATAAAGGAACTTAATCTGATGATCCACCCTCTGTGGGCACAAGCATATGTGTGGCAAGATGAAGTGGGAAGGAAGAATCAAATATTCGTACTCACTTCTATCTCTTTCCCTAGGTTATCTCTTGCTATCTCCTGTTGTGATAGGTATCTCAAACTGCACTGACAGATTGAAGACTTCCACAGAGATCAGGGGGCCCTGGTCTAAATTATATCATTCAAAGATGCTGCTCTTATCACAAAACAGGACAGACTCAAAATGGGTATAAGAGATCACACTGATTGTCTTCCCACCTTGGAATAATACTAAAAATTCAAGCTCTATGAGGACTAATCTTGGAGGCTGAGCTGGTGACCGTCTTCAGAGGTCATCTGGCCAAAGGAAAGTTATAGATGGAGGAGAAGCATGTGACAGGGAGGTATGTGGACCTTCAGGAGGGAGCTGATGGCTAGAAACTCCAGTCTACTGTGCGGGTAACCATGGTATTACCTGCAGGAACCAGCACCCCATAGCACTGGTGCTATAGAACAACAAGGCGCGAAGGCAGCTCTCCCTCCCGCCACGGGTGTGTGCTCAGTTTTCTGAACAGGTTTGTCCTTCTTAGAATTGCACCCCTTTCCATAAGTACATTTATATTTAAATGAGATAATTTAGGGAATAAAATGAAGAATTAAAAATGGACTTGGTTGAATTGGTGATCTTGATAAATGATTTTAAACTGAATTTACTCCAATACTATTTTTCTGGAGACAGGTTGGGCATTACTTTTCTTCTCACTCAAACTGGTATCTGTAGAACTGAAACCTCTTACACATGTCTAGGGTAGACAGATTGACTTTGAAGCCCAGAAACCAGCTTTTGAGCCAGTTACGACTGGACTGCCAACCTCTGACTCCCACCAAATTCTTGTTGATGAGTGAGACCTGGGTACCTCCTTATCCCCGATGGCTGAGGCTTCTTTCAGTTGAAAACTGTGTTACTAAGATTTTGTCTAAAATGCAGTACCAATTTCAGCTCAATGCTTTAATCATAAAGTATCTATTGAATCATGATCAGTTTTAAAATATCTTAAAGGTTCAACTGTTTATGAATTTTGTTTTCCCGAGGAGAGGGTAGAGCCGAGGGAAGGTGCCAGGGCAAAGAGATGACTTACAGTTAGCTCTATGTCTGCCACTTTGTACCAGAGAGAAAAGCTACCAAGTGGAGCAGAGCTTCCTGGGAGCCTGGAGTGAGTGTCTGCAACTCCCAGCGCAGCCCAGGAGTCTCAAGGGCCCCCACACCCCGAGCCCTAGCTTTAAAAAGTCTTTAACCAGGACCCTGCACTCCCAAGCTTAAGAAGGAAAAGAATCGCCCGGGGAGCCTGTTAAACATGAAGTTTCCGGTTTAGCTGTCCCGGGTTTCTGCATTTTTTAACAAGCATGAACCTCAGTTTGAGTAAAGACCCCACAGAGGACTTGGTTAATGAGTTCCGGCTGCGCAGCTTGAACCGCTCGCGGTCTGAGCCTTCTCAGTAAGGAACCCAATTACTGTCACTTCCCGGCGCTGATGCACACTCAGGCTCGGCAGGCCCCGGGCGCTCCACTCCAGGGCTGAATCAGCAGTTAAGCACTCCTATTCTTTGGACATACTCCACTCACTCGTGTGGATTTCTGTTTCAACACCAAAGAACCAGCGTCCTCAACTTGCACTGGCAGGAGATTCGCATCCTGGTGCTCACCTGCCATCTGGTGGTGAGAAATGAACACAAGCTAACAGGGAAATTTTTCTCCATTCTGCTTTTTCTCCATGGTTAACAACTCAGAGTGTTTTGTTACTGTAAAATGTAAAAGGTGCATAAAAAAAAAAAGTATAAAGATGCAGAAAGTGCATGGACAAATGTTATTGCCAGACTGTGCCTTGGTGCCTTACCTGGCAAGCGCCTTACCTGAAGAGTGGGTGTTTGAGGGATTCATCGCAGGGCAGGAGGTCATTTTCTCCTCAGAGTAGCTCTGAGGTCAGCTTCTCTGGTACCAGGCTCCTGTCCCAACTCTAGAGGAGCTGGGGCATCCTGGGCCTGGCACTGAATTTAGGGACGAGCCAAGGCAAGGTTGTATGTATCAGGTCCTGTACTCTGGAAAGTTGTGATAGGAAAAAGATGTTCTATCAACATTACATACTGAAGAAGAGTCATTAATCCTTGAGAATTCTTAATAGTGGGATCCGGGGTTTACTTTTTATCTTACAAAGAAGCCTTGTGAATCTAAACTGAGAAAACAATGCACCCTTACAGCATTCAGGTTTGCCAGCCATCTGGGCACAACTGGGTTTGGACTTACTTAGATTGTGCATTTTCTAGACTGATTGTTGAGACTGGGGCTGGAAAACAACGCGTGTGTGAATGGCTGTGGGTGGAGGGGAGTTCAGCTTCTCCTGTTTTGTCAACAGCGGGTGTATACCAAACTCCCATTACAATCATGAGAAATAAAATCTAGAGTGGAAAGAACAACCAAAGGAGGTTTAAAAGATCTGAGCCCTCACTCCATTTTTCTTTCTGACAAGTCTTTCGACGACCTTAAGTCTCCGTTTCTTCTCTTGTAAAATGCAGGTTTTACACTTACAAGATTATCATTGAGATGAATGAGATTCTGGAAGTAGAAGGGTTTTGAAATTATGAAATGTAGAATGTATGATTATATCCATTGATTTATATCAGTTCCAGTGATGGCCAGGACGAAAGTTTCAGGTGTGTGGGTAAAACAAGACACTGATGTCCATGGGTATCCACTGGGAATCTTTCTGAATAACTAAAAAAAAAAAAAAAAAAAGGCTCCAAAAGTTGTGCATCTATGTGTTGATGATGATACAATTTTTTAAAAATTTGCTATGTTTGGAGTTCATGAAAGACATTTGTGACTATTATGATACAATTTTTTTTTAATTTGCTGTTTGGAGTTCATGAGAGACATTTGTGTCTATTACATTTAAAAAATGGCAAAACAATGGCAATAGTAACAGTAAAATTACTTTTAGATATAAAGGGTTGATTCTAAGTGTTTTGGCTTTTAAATAATATAGTTTTAGAAAGAGGCTTAGTTAACTGCTCTTTTATTCATACTTGCTGATAAAGTTTTGAATCTAGCCTAGCCATTGTTTTTATTATTTAGGTAATTATATAGTGTTTACCAAACTCGAAGCTAATTCAAATGTGAGAGATTTTAACATTTATTTCTTAATTGTGAAAAATGAGCAGGTTTAATGAGCAGAAGGATTCTTACTCTCCTCTTTGTCAGGAATTTGAAAACAGTGGTATAGACTAAGTAAAACTGTGAGTCATGAATGTGATTTCTTCTGGCTCAGAAAACCTAGTTAGGGAGCATTTTATATGAAAAAAAAAGCATTTCCTTCTTTATATTTTTAATTTCAAAATCTTTGGAAGGAGAGTCTTTTGTATTTGGTTCTAATATACGTATGGATGCATATAGGATGAATACACACGCACACACAGTTCTCCTTGTATTCTATCTCTGTATTCTTAGCATCTTTTAATAGGTTTAAGGCCTTTAAAAAGCAGAACATTGTAGATACCTTAGATTTGAGGCAGTGAGGAAGCTGAAGCACAGGATGGACGATGAAATGGAGCCACGAAAGGGACAGGAAAGGCGCACGAGGAAGTCCTCACAGTTTTTAAGGAGAGAGGCCCAGCTTGGTCCTGAATTTTTCCAGCAGCCTGCACAGAGGGAAATTTGATCAGGTACATGAGTCACCGTGTCCATAAAGTGAGAGCAGAACAGCTGCTCTGGCAGAGAGCTGTGTTCAGCCTCCGAAGCTGCTCACTTCGGTGGAATATTCTCACCTCAAGCTGGGCAGGAGCCTGGACTAAGTGATTATTTGGAAGAAACCAAAAAAGTTATCTTTCCTCTGAAAAAGCACCGTCTGTGTGCCTTTGTCAGTGTGTAAGTAGAAATCCAGAGGGGTTGAGATTTAATAGTCCTATCTAATAATAGTTTTAAAAATGACTTCTCATAGATGATAAAACTATTCTTTTCAATTACACAAGGGGAGAATGAAAAATTGGTAAGAAACAATAGATATAGGAAAAGGAGGAATTAAAAATAATGACATATTCAATACAGAGAGCTAAAAACGCATTCAGGCCATACTGTCTCTGAAATAAGCAGCAAATTATTTAATATCCCTGGCATATTAAGCAACTGGAGGAGGTTTAGGAAAGGGGTGATCTCTGAAAACACTGCTACCTTTAGCTTTAGCGTAATCATGTACAGTAAGTAGATCCAGGCCTTCATGCTGAGGGTTGCAGCTCTGCCTTCAGATGTCAGGATGACTTAAGGTCAGTCGACTTCTTCTCTTGTAAGATGAGATGGAAGTTGCAAGACGGAAGACAGGAGCTGTTGGCCATCTCATCACACTAATTATAACTGCAGAGGCAAAGTCAGGCTGCCCCCTGTAAAATGACCCTTTGGTAAAACGCTTTTTCATGGGCTAAGGGCAGGCACAATAAATGTCACCACCAGGGGGCAGGAGTGCACTCTGGATAAATGGAGTGGTCCTGCACCCTTCTCTGTCTTCCAACCACAAACTCTCCGCTAGGTGACAGCAACATGAATATGATTGGAATAGTCATTAATGGGTTATATATATAAAAAATTATTCTTCTTTAAAATCGGAGAGCAGTACTTTAAAAAAGTATCTACAGTTGGAAATTTTTTCTCTAGAATTTACCATTTGCTTTTAGACCTCCCATACACTAACCTAATACACAAAACCAAAACTAAACGCCCAAAACATTTTTGGGGGGGGCAAGCGGCAGTGCACATTCTAAAGAACCTGGGAAAGACTACTATTTGAAACCATTATTATTTAAGTTACAGCTCCCAGTCTTTCTTACCCCAATTTTAAAAATTTAAGTGATTAAAAGTTATTCCTTTGAAGATAATTATACTTATTGTTTCAGTTCAGTTCAGTCTCTCAGTCATGTCTGACTCTCTGTGACCCCATGAACTGCAGCACGCCAGGCCTCCCTGTCCATCACCAACTCCCAGAGTTCACTCAAACTCATGTCCATCGATTCAGCGATGCCATCCAGCCATCTCATCCTCTGTCGTCCCCTTCTCCTCCTGCCCCCAACCCGTCTCAGCATCAGAGTCTTTTCCAGTGAGTCAACTCTTTGCATGAGGTGGCCAAAGTACTGGAGTTTCAGCTTTGGCATCATTCCTTCCAAAGAAATCCCAGGGCTGGTCTCCTTCAGAATGGACTGGTTGGATCTCCTTGCAGTCCAAGGGACTCTCAAGAGTCTTCTCCAACACCATAGTTCAAAAGCATCAATTCTTTGGTGCTCAGCTTTCTTCACAGTCCAACTCTCACATCCATACATGACTACTGGAAAAACCATACCCTTGACTAGACGGACCTTAGTTGGCAAAGTAATGTCTCTGCTTTTCAATATGCTATCTAGGTTGGTCATAATCTTGCAGTCCAAGGGACTCTCAAGAGTCTTCTCCAACACCATAGTTCAAAAGCATCAATTCTTTGGTGCTCAGCTTTCTTCACAGTCCAACTCTCACATCCATACATGACTACTGGAAAAACCATACCCTTGACTAGACGGACCTTAGTTGGCAAAGTAATGTCTCTGCTTTTCAATATGCTATCTAGGTTGGTCATAAATTTCCTTCCAAGGAGTAAGTGTCTTTTAATTTCATGGCTGCAATCACCATCTGCAGTGATTTGGGGGCCCCTCAAACTAAAGTCTGACACTGTTTCCACTGTTTCCCCATCTATTTCCCATGAAGTGATGAGACTGGATGCCATGATCTTCGTTTTCTCAATGTTGAGCTTTAAGCCAACTTTTTCACTCTCCTCTTTCACTTTCATCAAGAGGCTTTTTAGTTCCTCTTCACTTTCTGCCATAAGGGTGATGTCATCTGTATATTATTGATATTTCTCCCGGCAATCTTGATTCCACCTTGTGCTCTTCCAGCCCAGCGTTTCTCCTGATGTACTCTGCATATAAGTTAAATAAGCAGGGTGACAATATACAGCCTTGACGTACTCCTTTTCCTATTTGGAACCAGTCTGCTGTTTACTGACCACGACTGAGCGACTGAACTGAGCTGAACTGAATGTGCTAAGGGGTGTATTTATATGCTTTTAAAGCATTAGTTTATTGAATCTGGATTGGAGCTTTTTAAGAAAGCCCAGGTTTGAACTTAAGCTTATTTAGAGACATCATCTTTGCATTTTCCATGATCTTATTCTGTTTGAGCCATTTTCAAAACCCATATGAAGGAGAAATTGGAACTACCCTCATAGTATTGTTTTTAGTGCACACACGATGTATTGTCTCTACTTAAGACTTTCTTTCCCTCTCATGTAGAGACAAAACATTAACCGGATGAAGGACAATAATATAATTTGATTCTTCAGTTACACAGAAGGCTGAAAATGAAGATGGGTTTGAGAGTAATAGCAAAGTAAAAACTCATTCAAGCTGAAAGAGGAATGACTGGAGAGAATGGTAGATGAGAATAGGAGGGCCAGAGAAGAATGAGAAGATGAGGTGAAGGGGCCAGAGTTCAGGTGGGCAGCTCCTCACTTCTGTGCTTACCTCTGCTTCATGCCTTCAGAGAGCCTTGCCTGTTTGTGTCCTGGACAGCCCAATGTAACCTGCCATGGGACAGATGCTTTCTGTGTGAAGCAGATATCTGAACATGTTTGAACCCCTTAGAGGCAAACACTGGACACTCAAGCTTTGAAAGAAGAGTAATAATAGTAAGTGGTTGTCTGTAAGCCAGTGGTGGTGGTGGTGGAGGGGGGCTTACCCTCAGGAAGCCCCCAGACCTTCACTGCTTCTTGATTCAGTTCTAAATGGGACTGGAACCTATCACAAAGGAGAGAAGGAATAAGAAGTAAAGGAGAAACATGCTTAAGACAATTTTTACACACAATGATTTTACTATAGTCACGTAGTACTTTTATGTTCAAGTACTTTGTTCAATGTTCAAGCATCTTTAAGAGAAATAACAAGAAAATATATGGCAATCCCAAGGACAAAATCTGACTAATGGGAAGAAGAAAAAGCCCTTTTTTTTGTTTCTGCCCAAGATAGTCTGGGGGTGGGGAGGAGTCTTGTAAGAGGAGAAAAAAAGGAACATGGATGGGGGACTTAGGGAAGGGTGTCCTAGAAGGGAGGAAAGAGTGGTGACCTGCTTCTCCTTCTGTGCCCTGAGCCATTACCCAGGTACCTGCACACCATTAAGGTGACCTCAGGTGCTGTTAACCCAAATGAGTTAAAACAACCATAGTTAACTAACCAACCACTTACCAGGGGCCAGGAGTTACTCTTTTTTTTATTTTTAATTTTTTTCAAGTGTATTTCTTTTTTCTTTTTTTAATTTTTAATTTCGTATTGGAGTATAGCTGATTAATGATGTTGTGATAGTTTCAGGTAGACAGCAAAGGGACTCAGCCATAGACATACATGTGTCCACTTTCCTCCAAATTCCCCTCCCACGCAGGCTGCCACATAACCCTGGGCAGAGTTCCCTGTGCTATGTAGTAGGACTTTGGAGTTACTCTTAAGGCAGGCCCTACTGGGCAGGTGATATTATCCTTTCTTGGAGAAGGACTTGCTAGAGGGGCAAGATTTAGCAAAAGGCACAATCAGGATGCAAGATCTGTTCTTTTAGCAGCATCCTCTGATTTTTTAGGGCCAGTATGCTAAATCCTGGAGCTACATCCTGATTGCTACCAGGGGTCACACTAGCCAATGTGGATCAATCAGTAAGCACAGCTGGATCTAAATGCGATTAATTATGTAACTGTGGCCTGTCCACGTTTGGGTCTATTAAAATCGCAACATGAGACTGGGGCATTATAAAGGATTGCCGGGAAAATAAAAATGTTGGAATATTTCACAGCCCCCGCTCCCTTTTTTTCTGGCTTAAACAAGAATTCAACCCAACAGGCCCCACAACCAGAAGTTTTTACCCTATATATCTGGCAGTTGGCCACAAAATGATCTGCTCTACTTCTCCAGTGATGACAGGAGGGTGGTAATAGTGTTTCAAAATAAGGTGAATATAGTGTAAACATTAAGACAAATCTGCTGATGATTGTTGGTACTGTTTCATTCTCTATTAAAATGTTTAATTTTGGATGTCTTAATACACACTTAATCCCTTTCAGAGGTTACGATGCCCAGAATTCCTGATGCCCAAAGACCTAGGCTCAGGTTGGGGATTCTTATAAAGGTTTCACAGAACAAAGTAGAGAAAGCCAGCATTATCTCAAACAAAGTTTGTATTCTCCAAGACAATTACATTTAATTAAACCATCAACAATACATTTATACTCCATGAAAATGTTTTTCTGCAATGTTTATTTAGAAAGATTTTAAAGAAATTTGAAGTGACTGGGTCTGGGGGTAGTTTCTTTAGATGAAAAAAGTGCTAACAGTCACTATGGAAACCAAGATGCAGGCTACGAGGAACAGAATCAGACCTATACGACGATATTTGGAATGCTTCTCTTGTTCTTCTTCCTTCTTCAGTAAAGTATCAAAACCGGGTGTGTACATTTCTCCCAACCAAAACCGTAGGTCATTAGGATTTTCCTAAAAGAGAATTACACGGGGGATAGGATCAGTCAGTGTTGTAGACTAACTGAGACTGCAGAATAAGAGAGTAGAGGTGATTTGCATCTGTATTCCCAGTGCCTTGAGTGGGGTTTAAGTGTCAGAGCTCTAATAACAGAAGCTAGGCTTCTCTGAATAGCTGGAACATGCAGCTACAGTCTCCTGGCTGACCAGAAATCCTCAGCTTCAACCTGCAGCTCTGCATGACAATTCACTGTTTACCGAATAAACTGCTCACACTCTAGGGTCACAAACACAAGAGTGTTTCTGCCATGTTTTTGCCAATTTAGTGTCTCTTACAACTTATAAACAGTGTGTGTCAATCAGGTTAGTGAGTGGAAATAAAATTAAAATTCCTTGCCTCAGATGATCTTGGGGGTTTGATTTTGTTGGCCTAGTAGGAATGAAGATGTTTGCTGAATTTTTCAGTAAGTCCAGAAGCTGAGTTCCATGGAAGGAGGAGTAAGACTGAGAGTCCACAGTCTTCTCTGTGCTTCTCATATTTCTGGTCTTCTGTGCAGAGGGCTGCAGCATGCTAGCATGCAGAAACTCTGGCACTGTTGCCCTTCTGGATAAAGGGCCCGATATATCCACTCCCGCCCTTATTTATCCCCATGTTTCTGATTCTTTCACAGGCCTTGTCTCCCTTCCAACACTACGGAATTGTCTTCAACTCAAATTTATCTCCTGTGTCCCCAAATCATCTGCAAACTCTACTGTCCATACATCTAAAACACACACACACACAATCCCCTGTTGTCTTCGCTATGTGTGTGTGTGTGAGTGTGTGTGTGTACACTCAGTCATGTCTGACTCTTTACAACCCCACTGACTGTAGCCCACCAGGCTATTCTGTCCATGGAATTTTCCAGGCAAGAATATTAGAGTGGGTAGTCATTCCCTTCTCCAGGGGATCTTCCCACCCCCAGGAATCTAACCCAATTATGTCTCTATTGTCCCCTACATTGGCAGGTGGCTTCTTTACCACTAGTACCACCTGGGAAGCCCTTATTTCAGTGCTAAAGATTCAGTGTCTATGCCGGGCATCTAGTAGACAAATATTTTATGGTGAATGCTGAATCTCTATTTTCACAAATCCCTTTCAGGATTCATTGTTTCTCACTTGGATTATGGCAATGGCTTGTAGCTGGGCTGCCCACCCTCTCTTAGCTTCTCTAGTCTCAGTGACTTCAAGTTAGCCAGTTTCCACGGCCAGGTAATGAATTAGCTTACTACCCTTGTAATAACTAGCTGGGTGGATTCTGATGATGACACTATAACTCTTCCATTGCTATTAGTTTCAAAGTCCAGTCTTAGGAAAGCTATTAAATAAACTTTGAATGATCTGTGCAGAAGGATAGACGATTTAAAAATCCTTGCCTGACTTCACTCTTACTTTATTTTGTCTCTGCCCCAATCAGAGGCCTGCACTTTGCCTGCAAGGTTAACGGCTTATTCTTCAGCAAGAGCTTCCATGATGGAGACTATCCACTCCCACACTCTGTTTATTCCTTGCGTCAGTAACTAAATATGGGATTCTTTTCTCCTTTTTTGTTCATAAGATTAGTAATTCAGAAAAATGGGAGTGACCAAAAGCACATGGAACTTTCAAGGCCTGTAAAGTAGTTGAAAAGGTTTCAGAAATTAAGTTGGGCATTCCATGTGCTAATTAGGAGATGGGATAGGGATGGTGATGAAGTAAGTTGAATTGATGAGGTGTAAGAGGAGATACTTGGAGAAGGCAATGGCACCCCACTCCAGTACTCTTGCCTGGAAAATCCCATGGATGGAGGAGCCTGGTGGGCTACAGTCCATGGGGTCGCAAAGAGTCAGACACGACTGAGCGAGTTCACTTTCACTTTTCACTTTCATGCATTGGAGATGGAAATGGCAACCCACTCCAGGGTTCTTGCCTGGAGAATCCCAGGGACGGGGGAGCCTGGTGGGCTGCCGTCTCTGGGGTTGCACAGAGTCGGACACGACTGAAGCGACTTAGCAGCAGCAGCAGCAAGAAGAAATACTAATACAAACCAAAGTCGGGACTTTATGTGGTCTGCCCACCAGTCTCCAACCTGAGGTGCCTTTGCTCTGAGGTGAGTGAACAGGTAGCAGATGGGTGGGAAGAGGGCCAGCCATGGTTTTAGTAAAGCGATACATATATCATATTCACATTCACTTTTCCTAAACATGTCATGGTACTGCTGACAAAAAATTACCCCTTAGTGCCAATAACATTCAGTTTCTTTAACCTTACATTTGAACTGTACTTTGAATCTGTTTGTTAGCCTTATTTCCCCCCATTTTTCTATTACTTTAGCTGTGGCTCTAGCAAAAATGAACTACCTATTGCTCTGACAAACTCTCTTACTCTCTTATATTTGTGCCCTTATTCTTGTTACTTCTGATAGAATAGAGCCTCTCCTCTCATGCAAATGACCCACGTCATCTGGAGTTCTACATATCCTTCACGTCCAGCCTAAATTAACTTTTCCACGAAGGCTTCTTATAATTCAGTGTGACTTTGTCCTCTTTTGAACCTGCACAGCACTTTCTACTAATCATATAGTCACTGTCTTCCTCTCTCTTGTCCTAGAGTTACTGCTTGTTGTTAATACTTCACTCAGATGAACTTTTGGAGGGCAAGAGAGTACCCTTTACAGTACCCTTGTCATTCAGGTAAACAACAAAGAGAAGAACAGAGGCTCTAACACCTAGTCAAGAAATGTTTGTGAACTTCATCAATATATCTTTCCTAGTTGTAGAAGGTTATTTCCTAGAGGTCTTGATCTTTGGATTCCTGATTAAAAAAAAACACAAGATTACTGTTGCTAGGGGGAAGCATCTGTTATGGAAACATCTCTGGAGAAGAGGCTACATTAAGGATGAGATACACTCAATCCACTGGGAGATAAAGAAACTTCAAAGATTCTGGACAATATTTAAAGGAGTGCACATTTGAGATTTTTTAAAAAATAAGACTTTAAGGGGATGTAATGCTGTCCCCTTCAAAAGGAAAAGCCTGTAGGTGACTAGGGTATGAGGCTTAGGACAGACATACACTGTTACACTTGGAAAATATCAGATCTTCTTGGCCCTAAGACAGGCAAGGGCAGCCAAGGTTGGGTAGGAATCCAGTCCACTCAGAAAACAGGGTTACTTTCCCTGCTTTTCAGGGATTCCTAGACTTTCTGTTTGAAGGGTGACACCAGGGGAAAGAAAAGGAAAAACTTGAGTTGGGTTTAAGCTGGGTGAATGAGTTCATTGCATACTTTTCCTGTGTTGAAATGCTTTTGTTTTGTTTTGTTACTGAGACACAGGAAAATGTCCAAAATGTAAATCTGCGATCTTAAATCACCGAGTAGGCTTGAAATAAAATGATCTTTGATGAGAACTCCCTTGCACAATGCCTAAGACACAGCAATTAATCAACATATTTGAAAAAATGTAGAATAAGGAACTCAGCTATTCACAAACATAAATGATCTCAAAACTAGGGAAAAACACTTAATCTTACAAATTGACTTTCACAACCTGATACCTTCCAGGTATACCCTTCTTGTCACATCATTTCTTTCTCTCTACATTGTAGTGATGCTGGTAACTGCTGAGATTGTAAAACACAAAACACATAAATTACACACAAATACTGACTAGGAGAGAGAAGGTAA
>SJYC01104242.1:0-27224 GCA_006408675.1 Madoqua kirkii | reverse complement strand
TTTGAATCTGTTTGTTAGCCTTATTTCCCCCCATTTTTCTATTACTTTAGCTGTGGCTCTAGCAAAAATGAACTACCTATTGCTCTGACAAACTCTCTTACTCTCTTATATTTGTGCCCTTATTCTTGTTACTTCTGATAGAATAGAGCCTCTCCTCTCATGCAAATGACCCACGTCATCTGGAGTTCTACATATCCTTCACGTCCAGCCTAAATTAACTTTTCCACGAAGGCTTCTTATAATTCAGTGTGACTTTGTCCTCTTTTGAACCTGCACAGCACTTTCTACTAATCATATAGTCACTGTCTTCCTCTCTCTTGTCCTAGAGTTACTGCTTGTTGTTAATACTTCACTCAGATGAACTTTTGGAGGGCAAGAGAGTACCCTTTACAGTACCCTTGTCATTCAGGTAAACAACAAAGAGAAGAACAGAGGCTCTAACACCTAGTCAAGAAATGTTTGTGAACTTCATCAATATATCTTTCCTAGTTGTAGAAGGTTATTTCCTAGAGGTCTTGATCTTTGGATTCCTGATTAAAAAAAAACACAAGATTACTGTTGCTAGGGGGAAGCATCTGTTATGGAAACATCTCTGGAGAAGAGGCTACATTAAGGATGAGATACACTCAATCCACTGGGAGATAAAGAAACTTCAAAGATTCTGGACAATATTTAAAGGAGTGCACATTTGAGATTTTTTAAAAAATAAGACTTTAAGGGGATGTAATGCTGTCCCCTTCAAAAGGAAAAGCCTGTAGGTGACTAGGGTATGAGGCTTAGGACAGACATACACTGTTACACTTGGAAAATATCAGGTCTTCTTGGCCCTAAGACAGGCAAGGGCAGCCAAGGTTGGGTAGGAATCCAGTCCACTCGGAAAACAGGGTTACTTTCCCTGCTTTTCAGGGATTCCTAGACTTTCTGTTTGAAGGGTGACACCAGGGGAAAGAAAAGGAAAAACTTGAGTTGGGTTTAAGCTGGGTGAATGAGTTCATTGCATACTTTTCCTGTGTTGAAATGCTTTTGTTTTGTTTTGTTACTGAGACACAGGAAAATGTCCAAAATGTAAATCTGCGATCTTAAATCACCGAGTAGGCTTGAAATAAAATGATCTTTGATGAGAACTCCCTTGCACAATGCCTAAGACACAGCAATTAATCAACATATTTGAAAAAATGTAGAATAAGGAACTCAGCTATTCACAAACATAAATGATCTCAAAACTAGGGAAAAACACTTAATCTTACAAATTGACTTTCACAACCTGATACCTTCCAGGTATACCCTTCTTGTCACATCATTTCTTTCTCTCTACATTGTAGTGATGCTGGTAACTGCTGAGATTGTAAAACACAAAACACATAAATTACACACAAATACTGACTAGGAGAGAGAAGGTAAAGCCAGGGGCCAAAATGACCTCAAATCTGGAGATTCTGTGCCTGGTGAAGAGTGCCTCTCACCTTAATACCCATTTCTTTTAGGATTATATAACTGATCTCCCTCATCAATTAAAGGAGTTGGTTCTTTGCCTTGAGTACCTTCAGATGCCCAGAGAGGTTGGTATGCAGGGAACGCTTGTCATATTCCTCAGCAGTCCATGAAGGATTCTTTTTTCTTTCTTCCATAGCTTCCTCAAAACTTACATCACCATATAGTGGGTTATTCTTCAAAACTGATGATAAGGATGGTGGGGGGCTCTCTACGGCAATGGTGCCCTTCATACTGGATCCCCTCATGTGTTGACCAGTAATATTCTTCTTTTCTCTCTGTCAGGAAACAAAGTAACAAAGTTTCTCTTACCAAGAGGTCACTGATAATAGGGAAGGAAAATGTGAAATAACTGTACCAGAAAGTTTAATGATTCTGCCTCGACCCAACAGATTAGGACAATGAATGAAGGCAGAATTCTAGGATCTAGTTTGACTTAGGATTCTATCACTGAGTTCTTTCTTTGCATGTGATCGTGTTCAGATTCAGTAATCATTGATTAAAATGCTATTTTACAATGACAGAGAAAGAACAGCATTCCTTAATTCAAACAGTAGAATTCTAAAGAAATTAACTTTTCCCCAGTTCACTTGCATTGAGATTTAATGACATGCTACCTCTTCCCACTTGTGCATTCTATGACTGAAAAAAATTATATTTAACATTGCTATAGTAATCCAGCAAAGTCAAGATTAAAAGGCATTTTATAGCTATGCATTGGCTTTCATGGGAACTCCCTTGGGACTCTGATTTTAGACAGCTTGGAGAACCAGACTAACTTAGCATTGCCCTCTTATATGTTGCTATAGACCAGCTGGCTATTGGATAGCTCTAATTCTGACTTTCAGATCTTTAAAAACGTAAAGAAAAATTAAACCATGATATACATGTAGAAAAGTACATGTGTTATAAAGGTAGAGTTCAATAATTTTTCACCTATCAAATAAACCCAAGATACTACCAAAAAACAAACCACACTAGCATACCCCACACTGCCTTCTAATTACTCTTGGTTCCCCTCCCCCAAAATAATCAGTATCTCCAGAATCCCCATCACAGGTCAGTCTGCACTCATTTACATAAATGGATTGTACAAAAACAATGTGGTTTTTCTGTGTCTGGTATGACCTTCATATTTTTACTTTGCCTTTTTCTCCTTATGACTACAAAGCTATTATGAAGACAGAAAATTTTCAGAGTAAAATGTATTCACTGACCACATAAATTGGAGAGAAAACAGAAAGCATATAATGTCTTATTTATCATAGGGCATCAAGGGAAAGGAATTCCACATAAGTTAATTTTCAGAAACCTTAGGTTTGACTCTTAAGAACTAGTGACACATTTCATTATTTTACAGCAATTTTTCAATAAATGTGTTTCACATATTTCAGCCTTCCTAAACAGAGTAGCAATTAATATTTTTCTGAGTTATATTTATAATCATCAGTACACTGATTCCCTCACATCTATTGGGGTATATAGGTCACATTAAATATGTATTTATATAAATAAAGTTGTAAACTAATATATGTAGCTTCCTTCTGAAATAGAAGCCACACACCACCACCCCCCCACCTCAAATCATCTAGATAAAGCCATTCATATTCTCTTTGGCCTTAGGTTTCCCTAATTTTCTCAATCCAGACTTTTTTTTTAGGTAGATATAGATCAACTTGGAGGTCTTATCTGACTTTATTAGATTGTTGGTCTGTTCAAAATCAATTTATATTCTATAATACTATAGTTTGCTATGAAATAATAAATCATCTTGACTTAGCATTCATCTTTAAGATGGATGAACTCATGAAAAATGTTTCTGGAACTGAGAAAAAACAATTCGATATAAAATTTAGGTAGTTTCAATTAGGCATAATTCTGACTCAAGCTTTTTGCTTCAAGGCTAAATATCTATGATCTTCTTTGAAGAGAAATAACCCTTCTGATGTTGAAAAATTGGCTTTGTCTGTTTTCTTGCATGCCTGACTATTCCTTGAGTTTCCTAAATAAGAAACCTCTATAAATCAGAAAAATAGTTTTAGGGGTTAAGAAAAAAACACAATACCTTCTATTACAATGTATAAAAACATTGAGAAACTAATATACAAAAGATAGAAAAAATAATCAAAGCTATTTTTAAAAGGACATTCAAGGTCTTAATTCTAAACAGTATTCCTGAATGTTTGAGGTTTAGAATTTAGTGCCATTTAATTTTGCACTGTTGGAGAAGGCAATGGCACCCCACTCCAGTAATCTTGCTTGGAAAAATCCCATGGATGGAGGAGCCTGGTAGGCTTCAGTCCATGGGGTCGCTAAGAGTCGGACATGACTGAACGACTTCACTCTCACTTTTCACTTTCCTGCATTGGAGAAGGAAATGGCAACCCACTCCAGTGTTCTTGCCTGGAGAATCCCAGGGACGGAGGAGCCTCATGGCCTGTGTCTATGGGGTCGCACGGAGTCAGACACGACTGAAGTGACTTAGCAGCAGCAGCAGCATTTTTGCACTGTATGACAATTTCATGTCTGAAGGATATGTGAAGGGAAAATTAATAGAATAGTTTTATTAAGAATTTTATGGAAGAAACAGAATATACTAATTGTGGCCGAGGTTCTTATATATTTTGATAAACTAAAAAAGGCTCTTCAGAAAGAAAACCAAAGCATGTCTTTGATTTTAATTTTTCACTCTACATTTTACATGGACTACATTTATCAAAAGAAAGCACAATAGTAATTTCATTATTTTAACAATATGGGCTCTAAGATAACTTAAAAAAATACTGTTTAAGGAAATAAGCTTCAAAGCTTACCTAGGCTTTTCTGTATTAACCATTACTTTGTCCACATATCCTTCATACATTTTAACCAATATTTATGCCATTTATGTATAAGAAAACTATCATTTAACAAAAAGAATACAATAGAAGCCTTTCAAGAGACAAACACTGAGAGTATACAATTAATAGGCCAATAAAGAAGGAATTTCTAAAAAATATACTTCAGGAAGAAGAAACCTGATATTAGAATGAAAGGTAAAATGTATAAGAAGAAATGCTAGGAAAAGCAAAGAAAAAGAACAAAAGGGAAAAAAGCTGATGAATATATACAGAAATCTAAGCAAGCACTGATTTTATGGTAAAATAGAAATAATTATCACTAATTTGTGAGTTTTAAGATAAGAGAAACCTAAAACTAAACAGTAAAATCTTTAACAGATATATTTGATTGGGAAAGTTCTTTTCTTCTTTTTGGCCACACAGCACGTGGGATCCTCATCCCTTAACCAGGGGTTGAATCCATAGCTCCTGCAGTGGAAGTGTAGACCCTTGGGCCACTTGAGAAGTCCTTAATTATGAAATTTTAAGAAATAATTTCTCTTATAGGATGGAGATACTACTTAAAAATAGAGAAAGAAGGTGTAGATTCTAAATTAGTAGAGCAGAAGAACAAAGATGACAGAAAGTTAATCTAAAGGTTAAGAAACCTGAAACAAAGAATACAGAGGAGAAAATCTTAGGAAACAGAAAAAAATCTGAAACAATCCTGTTAAATAAATAGATGAAACCCTCTATTTAAATAACAGAGACATCATATGAGATTTTTAAAATACTTAAAATATAAGGACTCAGAAAAAATGAGAGTGAAAGTATGTAAAAATATATAGCAGGCAAATATAAACAAAGAAGAGCTGGTGGTGAGATTGGTTAAATGACCAATTTTGTTTTCCTTTTCTGAGCACAAGGCATGACCGCCTTCCTCAGGCTGTTTGACGTTAAACTGGGCCCACTCTTTCCAGTGGTTGATGTGGGGTCAAAAGTAACAGAGATCATTTCCAGGCCAAGCCCCTAAACCCTCCAACAAGATTTCTGGCCCACTGTCCTCACTTCCCATTTTCTATTGTATCACTGTAAGCAAGGATTCTGAAGTGGCAGAGCTATGTAAGATGAAAGAACTTCAAGCTCTGGGATACTGCTTAGAAAAGAGCTGCCCAATCCCTGCCCCCACCTCCCACCCCGCACCCCCGCCAACCTATCTGTCCTTTCTCAGACTTTCCATGCACAAGAATGTTTTTCTTCTTTTTAGTTATTGATATTTTGTCATCATAGTGTGGCCTAGCCTACATTCCCCTTAGTACAGAAAGTGATAGCTTGAAATTCTACAACTGTTGGCACTGGCTTAGTTAAGAGAGGGATGAGAGGAGTATCAGAAGCTGGATGCATGGCTATTCATAGCATACGGTGAGAAATCTTTGGTGTGTTATCTGTGGTCATTTGGAATCTAATCCCCGGTAGCTCTATGAGGGATAAGTAATACATGTGCAAGGATCACAGCATTGCTGTATTATAAGAAAGAGATGAAATGATAGAAAAAACTGAATCATTTGCAAAAAAAAAAAAAAGGAGAGAAACTATGGAAATTTGATGCCTTCTATTGTTAAAAATCTGACTGTTTATAGACTCCAAACACTAATTGAGGCAAAAAAAAAACAAAAAAAGCGCCCATTTAAATTTCCTAGTAGAATGAAGTGACTCAGGATAAAGGTCATGTTAGGATGTGGTTTCATCACTTTTACTCCTGACTGTCTCGAGGCATTTGTCATTGAGTCAAAGGACGGAGAAATGGAGGCAGAAAAGCAAACCGTTAAAGCCTATTTGAGATCAGTGCCTTCAAAGAACTTAAGGTGTGTTTATTGACATATAGAAGTGACCACAAAAAAATAGAAATGATTGCATTAATAAATAGCTCACACTAAGTTTTATAAGAAATGGTTCATCAGAGAAACCACAAGCCTAGACCTAAAAGTTCTTGAGATTGTTAAAAATTACAGACAAAGCCAGCAACACAACAGTAGCCCTATGCCTCCAAACACGGATGTACTTATTATTAACGGATTAATAGGAGTGAATTTTGAAGCCTCTACAGCCTTGAGGGGGCCCCGCTCTGATATGGCAAAAGACTTTGATGAACAAGGGAATGCTTCTCGTGTGGTGGACCAGGAGCTCTAGAGAACTGTGCCCCAGGAGATCTTCTAAAGAGGAGAGTCCTGGCCTCATCCATCTTCCCCACCATCAAGGAAGGAGGGCCACACAAACTTTCTCAGGAGGATCTCAGAGTTACTTTGGAGCAGTGTCTGGGTGCTTTCATTCTTCCCATTCAGGAGGGAAGAATCACTGCAGCGACTGCACGTCTAGTGCAGCAAGGAGTATAGGACCGTTCGGATGGGGCACTGGATAAACGCAGTGACTGCCTCTGGTGAGGGATGGATGTTGGTCAGATTAAATCGAAGAATATAGTCACCATGAAATAATAAAGACAGGAGAGATCAATAAATATTAGAAGAAAAATAGCCCATATATATGGTGGAATGAATCAATGATACTGAAAGCTATTTCTTTTTGAAAAGGTTCAGTTCAGTTTATTCACTCAGCCGTGTCTGGCTCTTTGTGACTCCATGGACTGTAGCATAGAATGTTCAAAAATCAGGAAAATCAAGATGATAAAGACTTCCATTTTCCCCAACACGGTCTATACGTACAATGTAATGCCTGTCATCATCATGATGCAAACGGGGTATTTTGTTTGTATTTCACATGTGAGCCCACAGACAACTTTTCCTAGAAAGTTGCTTCCCACTGGTCATGATAATTCTGTTTTCCAAATTACTAAATGGTTACCTTTATGAAACACAGATTTGATCATGTGGTTCTCTAGCTTAAAATTTTTCATCAACCCCTCCAAACTTTCAGGATAAAATCTGAAATCTCATGCAACACCCATCCAGCCTTCCCAGTCTGACCCAGACCTCTCTTGGAACCTTTTCTGCCTTCCCCTCCAAGTAACCAGGGCTCTGGAGTCCCACATGTGCTCCTGTGACACACTGTGCTTTAATAAGGTTTCAGAGCCAGAGGCATTTGGTCTCATTGAGGAGCAACGATGGGACAAAGCGGGTGATGCTTCTGGCAGCATTATCATCCAAGGGTGAATTGCTGACCCCACTGGAGATTTTGTAAACTACATACATTTAGCATAACTTGATAGAATCATGTCCTGATAACTGCAAGAAAAATCCTGAGCAACTCAATGATGCTCCTTAATGTACTTCCTAGACGATAATTTAGGTACCTCAAAAGTCCGACAACATTTTGCCCGAATATAAGCTTATATGGGCTGCTCTATTGAAATAGGATATGGAATACTTGAAATAGAGACAGTCCTGGAGAAGGGATGACATGTGTGTTCGCAGACAGATTGTGAAATATAGTTACGATACATAAAAACAAAGCTGAGGGAAAAAGAAGAAATATTAGAATTTAAAGGGAAAAGAGAGCTATGAGACTGAAAAAAAAAAAGTGAGGAACGGTGATTCGGAAATACACTCAGGAAATGACCTTGTCTAGAAACCAAGGGAAGAGCAACCTCCTTACCCTTGATCTTCTGCTCTAGTTCATAGGTTAGTACAGAAATCCCCTGGGTTCGCAAACTGACATCATAAAAGTCAGGAAAAGATATAACAAATAGATTAGTCTGGAAAGCTTCTGAAGTCTAACTGCTAATCAGAAGAAAAATCCCACTACAATATCTGAAAAAATACATTTTATCATTGATACCAAAAGAAAAGGAATTATTTTTTTTTTTACCTCCCTCTATAAAGGGATTGGCAGAAATATTTGGAATGTAATTCCAAGTGCCTTCATCAGATACATGCCCCCAATTATTTCAACAACCAGAAATATTAGATTTTGGCAAAAGTTTGTTCATTGCATTGAGAAGAACTTTATCAAGAAGCTTTCTTTATTTCTCTAGTGAAAGAATTAAAGAAAAAGTATAAATCTAATTAAATCAAGAAGTACCTGCTTGTACTCTTTACCTGCAGATACAGGTGACCTGTGTATGCATGTTCACAAAGGGAGTGAACAGTGTCCCGAGATGCTGGCGTGCCTGGGGACATCCTTGCTTACTTTCCTATATGCATGGTATTACTTCTGTTCATGTAAAATGGCTCAGAAAATTGCCTCTGAAGGTGGAATGAGAGTTTCAAAAGAACCTAAAATATAAATCATGAATATAAATACACTAATTTTTTTCCTTCTTGCTGCACGGTGCAGCGTGTGAGATCTTAGTTCCCTAACCTGGCTCCTGCAGGGGAAGCAAAGTCTTACCACTGGACTGCCAGGAAGTCCCTAGAAGGTCTCTTGTTTCAACTGTTCGGTTACTACCAGTGTTGCAGGCAATGTTTGTAGGTTAAGCCCTTGACATTTCTTGAGGTAGGCTTAATTCTAAATACTATGTACCTGGGGCGGGGGACGGACGGACTATGAGTCAAAAAGGTAAGCTAATACAACTCTGAAATTTGTGTGGATTTCATGGAAGTATACAATCTAACAGCTTGATTTAGCCACAGAGCTTGATAGAAGTACTGACTACACCCTCTAACACGCACACACACACCCCCCTCCATCCACGGTATATATCAAAGAACGCAAGTGGTCTTATCTGCTATTCCAAATCCTAATGATAGGCTAATTTAAACACATTCGGGGATACTATTAATAGCAAGCGATGACACGATACCCATTTCTTATTCTCTTACAGGAAGCTCTGTCAGTTGTCTTTACCTTACTTGCTCTCACTTTTAAGGAACTATGTAAAATGAATACTACACTGATTTTGCAAATGGAAATACTAAAGCATGGACTGAATAAGGTCCAGAATTGATGCCTCTCAAACTGGTTTACTGTGGATTTGAGACAAGAGACCAAGTTTCAAATCACCCTATTCATTGTTCTTCAGTTGGCTTAGTGTCTCCCCACAGAGTGAGACGTTAAGCCAACAAGGGGAGGGTTTTAAATTAAGAACTACTTAACAGCTGCCTGCACCTCTCGCACCCCTAGTACCTTAGTCCACCTGGTATAGTCAGTGCCCTTATTCCAGGTATCACCATAACGACTTACAACTTTCATACATTCTTTTCTCTTAGATTGTTTTGTTTTTTTTTTTTTACCAATGAATATTACCACTCTTGGATTTTTAAGATCTAACCAAGGAGAGAAGCATTATTTATTGACATATTGCAGTCTAAAGTAGCAAATATAATTGTGTTTACTCATTTGAGCCACATTTACCCAACTAACTAAATTTGTAATTGACTTACTTCTTCCCTCCAAGCATTATTTAGTAGTGTATTGGCCTTTATTCAGTCATTAGACATTTCTTTTTAGGGTAAAGTTATAACTAAATCAAGTTTATGTATAGCTTACGATTACCAACAATACATTCAAAGACATATGAAACAGATTTTTACATCCTTGGTTTGCCCTGTAAAATTATTTCTATACCTCAGGGCCTGTTGGGAAAAAATTGCCCTTTAAAATTCGCATTTCATTCAGGTTTAGGAACAATATTCAAAGGAGCTTTAAACTGTGAAGTTACACATGAAGGAAACAGGTCAACTCCAGTACTAAACAAAAGATGTTAGATCAGTGTGTTCCAACCTCAAAGGAATTTATTGGATATGTTTTCTTAGACTAAACTTCATAGCACATTAGGGCCAAGGTATTCTAAGCTGACTTTTGAATTATTTTAGTTCATGATATAAACAGTAAGAAAGACAAAGGAGGAATTTCATTGCATTTAACTTAAACTAAGCAAAACACACAAAAAGTAGCCATCAAAAAGGTGTGTGTGGATAGGTTTTGAAAATTACAAAAGGGAAGGATGTAAAATTTTTTAAAAAGTCAGTTGTCATAACAGGCTGCCTTACAATGGAAATGAATTAAAACCCTCATAGGTGGAGGAAACACTTACGTAACGATTCAAGTGTACTTGATTCTGAATGACCTCATGATAAAGGTCCCGAGAAGCCCACAAACACACCACAAAGGAGTCTCTTTACACCAGGACTCATGAGTAGCAACTGTTTCTTAAAAGAAAACAAATTTCTGTTCAGGGAATTTGAACCACTCCAAAGGATTTAATGATTTGCAGGGGTTTGTAGGTCATTCACATCTGTTCTGAAATGAAATGCTTCTTCCTGCTTCTAAATTGACTAACCCTTAACCCCGTTAGCCCTCATGTCTTAAAACAAAGATTATTCCTAATTCATGAGCTGTGCAACACTCAGGGCCTTTATGTTTCTTTCCGCACATGGAACTCATGAGTTGTATCCTTCTCTCGTGGTTAGCAAAAAAGAAGGAAGATGCAGAAGAAGAGAGCAAGAAATGAAGTCTGGGTTTGAAGATTGCTTGTTAAGTCCTGTCTACATGGATACCCGCCGAAACAAAGAGCCTCTACAAAAACAGTCAGCACCTTTCTCAGGCAGAGAGTTCCCTCTATTTTCTTTCTTTCCATCATTAGGTTTCCACTGTTTCACTGTTTGAGTTTCTTCTCCATGAGATGAAGGGAGCCAGTCTATATGAGGTGGAAGCAAGATTCAGTTGTCTTAGAGGCCATGTGTGAGCCCACAGTGTAATCTTCGGATGCTTTACGCCTAGACTACACCAGAAGACAGAGGTGGGGTTCCACCCAGAGCCTTATCTGCAAATGTAGTAATTGATCTGAAAACATCTGAAGGGAAGGCTAGGCAAAGATCTAAAAAGAAGACAGTATGAGAAGCTGGGGCAAGAAGGAAAATGAATGGTTGGGATAGTTCACGGAGTTGATCAAGTGATCAGAGAAAGTCTCCTTCCTTGACGAAGAGAGAAAGCCCCTTTCTGTGGCAAGAGTGAGCAGCTACCCTGTACTCCGTTGCCTGTAGCTTTTTGGCACAAATGAGGAAGTCGCAGATGCTGAGAAGGCAGCAAGCCCCCATCCGTATATATATGTGCTCCCACACCTTACCTGTGAGTAGACGAGGTTTTGCCAGTGTTGGGCAGCAGGGTAATTCCCTCCCGGAAACCGCACCAGGCTGGCCTGGAGAAGTGCTGAGTTCATTAAAGACTTCACATCGAGCTGCAGGAACTTGTCAGGATGGTTGTTATTTGGCAAAACAGAGAGATCCATGCCTCCCTGCATCTGCAGTGGAAAACAGAGGTGAGCGAGGCTGCTGCTGTCAGAGTGATCCATTATTAATGAGCCTGAGGGTGCCCGCCTGGCGTGTGAAACCACGGTTGTGGGCTGTGCCCAGAAACCACTCTCGAAATGACATATCAACACAGGGAACAGTGGAGCACCCTAACTTACCCTTCACACCACACACACACACACACACACACACACACACACACACACACGCTGTCTCTCTCTATCCCCTCGGATGCTCGAATGGAACAGCTGTGCCCATACTTATTCAATTGTAAAGGATGAATGAAGATGTGTCTTCATACAGAAATAACAGCTTAAGAGGAAGTATGCTTTGGATCAAGGCTACCAGAATTTCAGGGTCCCAGGCCATCATTTGGAGCACATGCTACAGTCACCTGTAGAGAGACATTAGTTGATACTTCCCTTTGAACACTGCCGAGCTGACCCGGCCGGCTTGGCCTTGTCTCCGCAGCCACATGGGATATGCAGGATCTTGTTTCTTCTTCTCATGTTTTGACTCCCAGAGTCTCAGGGTCATGTGGAAACCTAACCGTGTTTAGGTTGTCAGCCTCAGCTTAAAGGGGAAATAGCGAGAATTTGCTTGATCGTTGGGTACAGTAATTTAGTGCCCCAAACCACTGCCTTGGTCCGTTCGCTCTCTGAGGTCTCTCTGGCTCTGCTCTTAGCTGTTCACAAAGCGGACTTGGAAAGGGAGGAGATATGGCGGCTGGGTTTGGATGTCGTGCATTCCTCAGTGAACCCATCTGCCATTCAATAAGCCAAGGCGGGAGTGAGGTTACGGAGAGTTATCTCGAGCCAGGAAGTTACGATGACTTTAAGGTAGATAAGCTCTCTCATTACAAGCCACCCTGTCTCTGGCAAACCATACTTCTCACCAGGAAAATATGGATTTTCATCTAGAGAAAGAGAAGGCAAAGGATAGACACATCAGCAGTGTTTAAAAGACACAACCTGTTATGTTTGTGCCCCAGATGCAAACCCATCTGATTCAGCAGGAAGGGTTTTGTTGCAAAGCTAATGGGGTTACATGTGGAATATATCAGCACCAGATTTCAGAAGAGTGCCCTATGGCTTATGAGACTCAGCGGCCAGGATGTTCTCGAATCAAGCAGACGCTAGAGAGTACTTTCCTTCTTTATGGCAATAAACATGAGAGTATTGAAAAAAAGAATGTGTCCTACTGATAGCTGTAAACTATTTTAAACAACCAGTGTTTTCCGCAATAATTTTTGGACCCAAACTCTATCACTGTCTTACAATACTTAAAATATTTGTGTGAGGTTTTTTGTTTTTTGTTTTTTTTAATCAGTACACTTACCAGAGAAAGTAAGAAGGACTTCATATGACAATTGATAACAAAAGAGTTAAATCATCCGTGTTCGAAGAATCAAGTGTGTTATGTGTATGTACATGTCCTTGGTGCTCTCTGGACTTTTCTGGCTGCTGCCAGAACACATCCAATGAACAAATATTTCTCAGGCTGTTTGCTTTTCCTAAAAGATTCTTTGGGGAATAACACACATCTTCAAGAAGAACCTTACTTCTCTTTGGCTCTCCGCATTGGCAAGTGGAGACACAAAACCCAGATCCAAATATATTTGATTAGATCCTTTCCTTAGCCAAAGTATGAGGTAGGTGAAATGAGCCATCAGTTTTCCTTACGCACCCTTCCTTTCAGATTCCTCCACTGTGCTCTAGATGCTCAGAAGTTTGTATACTATCTCCTTCCTTGTATAAGTTCAGTTTCAGACTGCCCGTCTTCTCCCACCATCCTTTGTCTACCATCACTCCTAAACCATCAGTTCCTATTTTTCACTACTATCCCTATGGGTAGCCTACATGACTGACCATCAGAAAATCACGTTTTCTCCTCCCTCTTCTGCTACGGGCCAAGCCCCACTCTCACTGCACCCCTAAGTCGTGCCTCTGTTGAGGCCAGTCCTTCTCCTAGCATCATTTCTTCCCAAGCCTGGATGTTGACCACTTCCTAATCATACTTCACCGGCCGTGGCTGACACCCAGCCTTCACAGAAACTTCACATATTTTCTCTAGTAAGAGAAATGACTTTTCCTTCCTTTGAAATTTCAGAGTGATCTGTTTATTCTCTTATTATCTTTTGTTTGATAATATATTTCTCTCTGTTTATGAGCCCCTTTACTGGATACATCATCAAAGAGCAGCCTTATTGGATGCTTCCATCCTCACATGAGTCATGTCTGAAGAACCTCACAAAGCCCTTTGCTCAATGAATAATGGTGGCTATTACCTCTTTCAGAGCCCTAGAAAGGGCTCTCCTCTGACTGGAAATTGATAATGCAATTAAATTTGATTAAAAAATGGCTTAGTGCTCTGCTTTTCAATCAATCATGCCCAGTGAAAAAAGGATCCCACTGCTAAATATATTTATGACATATTTCATATTCTCTTCTGATAGTTTATAATGCACAGACTTGCACGGAAGACTGAGAATTTCCACTTCATTAATGCTTGCTTGCTAAGTCACTTCAGTCGTGTCCAACTCTGTGTGACCCCATAGACGGTAGCCCACCAGGCTCCCTGTCCCTGGGATTCTCCAGGCAAGAACACTGGAGTGGGTTGCCATTTCCTCCTTCAATGCGTGAAAATGAAAAGTGAAAGTGAAATCACTCAGTCGTGTCTGACTCTTAGTGACCCCATGGACTGCAGCCTACCAGGCTCCTCTATCCATGGGATTTTCCAGGCAAGAGTACTGGAGTGGGCTGCCATTGCCTTCTCTGACATTAATGCTAGCATTTGCCAAATTTATTTGATCACATAACACCCATTTCATTGTTCTCCTTTCAACACTACAAAAAATTGACCTGAGAATGATTGGATAAATACTGTCTTCGGGGTTCTATTTCTTCACTGTCACTAACACCTTCAATCTCAAGGAACAGAGTATAAATAAATATAAGTAGTTACACTGTAGGAATAATCTGGTAGAGATCTGGATATCTGGGCCTTCTCGACTCTTACCATGCACCTAATCATTTGTTCTCTTTCTTTAAAACAAATGTTCATAAAAGCATCATTTCTCCTTGGATTTGGGCCTAGAAGTCCTTTGAAACATGAGAATGATAAAAATAGAATTAAATGTGGTTCCCTAGGCCAAACCATCTAAATACTAATTAAGCACATTCTTTTTTTCTTCTCCTTATCCTTTGTCAGTCCCTTCCTTTCTTATGCCAAACCAACTGAAATACCCGAAAATGTTTCCACTGGAAAAGTCTGGACAAAATTCAGATGAACAGTTGGGTTCATAAATTTATCTAACTTTGAAAATTAGTTGGATAGTTTTGATTAGAAAGAAAGCCTGTGATTAGATTATAAATCCGTTTGCATCTACCATATAACACTTTCAAAACTGATGAATAAGGGAGGCAATCAGGTTACCTGAGTGCACAGAAGCAGAAGTCAGAGTGTTTCCGTGACATGCAACTAACCTGTGCTCTTGGGCAAGTTGCCAAGTCTCTCTGGGTCTCAGTTTCCTCAGCTACAATGTGAAGGTATTAATGGTTCCTTACAAGGGTGCATGGCAACCCACTCCAGAGTTTTGCCTGGAGAATCCCAGGGATGGGGGAGCCTGGTGGGCTGCCGTCTATGGAGTCGCACAGTCGGACATGACTGGAGCGACTTAGCAGCAGTAGCAGCAGCACAAGGGTGCTGTGAGGTTTAATGGGTATAGTGGTTAAGAGAACCCTTAGCATATATTAAGTGCTTAAAAAAGGCTCTCTGCTATTTTAAGAGAGCATAAAAAATGGATTTTTCACTTCGGTCATCTCTGATATAATGCAAAATGGGGGAAAATAAAAGAAATTTGACGTCATCATGCGTGTGTGCTAAGTCACTTCAGTCACATCCGACTCTTTGCAACCCTTTGGATTGTAGCCTGCCAGGCTCCTTTGTCCATGAGATTTTCCAGGCAAGAGTACTGGAGTGGGTTCCCACGGCCTCCTCCAGGGTGATCTTCCCAAGTCAGGGATCAAACCTGTGTCTCTTATGTCTCTTGCACTGGCAAGTAGGTTCTTTACCACTAGCTCCACCTGGGAAGACCTGAAGTTCTATTGTCCATAGTTAAAAAGCAAACTTCATTGGGATAGACATGCACACACTACTATATTTAAAATAGATAACCAACAAGGATCTACTATAAAAATTATTTTAAAAAAATCATTTAAAAGGCAAACTTCATTTTCCAGAATCCCCGTTTTTCTGTGAGTCAGGGTTAGAAGTAGCTGAAAGAGAAAGTGGCATGAGATATGGAGGGCAAAATGGAAGTAGCACCCATTCATCTGAAATTCTTTCTGCAATCAGATACAATGACAGAGGCAGGTTCTAGATTGCCTTTGCTCTCCTGAGTTCCACATCCATTTCTTATTTCTAACTGTAGGCTCTGATGACCACCAGGAAATAGAACCACTCACTACCCAATATCTGGCTGTGGTCCTACAAAGGAAGAAGCTAACAGAGGCCACAGCATCTCATAGACGTCTTTGCAAATCACCCCTTCATAGTTACACTTACCTAGTTGTGCCTGGCTGCTCAGACTGGTTGGTGACTGCTCCTATCCTTCAGCTCCTCTTACGGACTTCACTTCCCCAGCTCTTCATGCAGCTGTATGAGTTCAAATCTGTCATCCCCTAACACAGGTTTGCTGATTGAACCCTGGAAACTACCAGTACGAGAAGTGCTTCCAAGGAACAAATTTTCACAAATGAATCCTGGAGTTAGTTCTCTGATATGACTAGACTTAAAGGCATTAATCACAAGTAGTAAGTGGGACCCTGGTCATTCAGGGCAGAATAGTTATATAAACTCTCACTGATAGTTACCTGGAGAGAAGTACCTAGAGAAAGCAAGGTTCTGGGTTATGAAATACCTGCTGCAATAAACATTTTTCATAGAAACAAGTAGAATAAGGACTTTGGGGTTGGATTCATTACTTCTGACTCAGATGGAGAACACAGAGAAAGAGATACGCCTGGGGTTTTACATTCACAGCTCAAGGTGTAAGTTGGGAACCAGAAAGCTTTTATGACTGCCTTGAAATAAAACCTTTTAAACTATACTGCTGATGTCCTACCACCTGTGATATCTTCTATATCTATATTCAGATTCAAGTCCTGGAAGATCCAGAACCAGATAAAAAGTATGACTCTAAGGTGTTAACATACAGGTCAAAGGAATGGAAGGATTTCACCAATTCACATTAACTGAAACTCAACATATATGTATAGGAATGTTTTTTAATGATATAAATTAGGGTAAAAGGAATACATTACATTAACACAATACATTACATTAATATTCTATTAATTACTTTTAATATGGGTTCACTAAGCTCAGATTCTGGATTCAAATTGTTAGTTCATAAGTCTGGGAGTAACTCTAACAATAAGACTGAAAACTGGACCCAATGGTAGTCTACACTGAATGAAACTGAGATACTAAAACTTCCTAGTAGTAAAGAGGAAAGTATACATGAATTTAGAGAGATTAAAAAAAAAAACACATAGACGTGCTCATCTGTGTGTTAAATTTGTCCCCTAAGAGGGTCCAAAGGGCATTTTCTTCACTAGGACTTGAAAAATACATTGGTGAAGGTAGTACTGGATCCTTAAAGAACCTCTAGTAGCTGTTCTCTGTAAACCAAAACGGACATTGGAAAATGCTGCCACAGTACAGAGCTTCTTGAATTTAATGAGGATGATGGAAATCTACAAGGACATTTAAATTCCAGGGACCAGATAGGTATGGTTTAAGGGGGAAGCAGAGTCCAAAGGGTAAAGGTAAAGGTTTGGCCCACAAAGATTTTTGGCATTGGCTGATTACGGAGGCCAGCGTACTAAAAGAGATGAGCATGCTCCTAAATTCCTACTTGATTTGTACAAGCATTTAATCTCTAGACTTGAGGAAAATAACTATGACCTGAATCACCACATGAGGGAATTCTTTTTCCTTGATCCATTCCATGTGACAGCAGGTTCACAGACCCAGAACTTTCTGAATAAAGGGGAGGCCATATCTTTTAGAGGAAGGATTCTGCTGCAAATTCTCCAAAATTCATACTGTAAATCTAGCTTCTAGTCTTCCCTGATGGGATGAGTGTACTGGGAAGAGGGAAGTAATCAGACTTTTTGATGACTTGTAGATTACTGCTTCTGAATCGATACTAACTGCTGGTGACCTGAATTGCCACTGAAGTCCCACAGTCAGAGCCAGAGTCTATGGAAGTCCAACATTTTAATTAAGCTTTGGCTTAAAGCTGTCTCATACTGAGTCAGAGTCCCTAAACCTATCCGACAGTTACTTTCCTAATTCTGCAAGGTACATTTGGAGGAGAAATACTCAGAAACTGGCAGAATTCCTGCTTCACTGGTTAAGTCCATGATCTGTAGACTGAGGGCTATTATGGTAGTAATGGCACTGTCAGTCCCTAGACCTGGCCCTTACATACCAAAATTAGAAACAAAATCAATACCGTGTCCATGAAGAGATGAGAATTACGTCTACCAAAGAGACCGAAGGATGCAGGCATGATAAATTCATTAATTCATTCTTTCACTCTTTCTGCCTATTGTCCTTACAGAAGATCGATGGATTTTGGAGAATTACACCAGATTATCACAAATTTAAACAGATAGGCAAGGGAAAAATTACACAGGAAGAGCAGACATTCTCAATTCCACCCCTTGATTCTTGAATTCATAAATTTAGATAGAAAATCACCATGTACAGGTTGATGAATCAGACCATCCATAACAACTCAGAAGACTCACACTATAGACAACATCTCAGAGGCCCCTGAAAATGTTTTCCACTCAGCTGGTGCCAGAACAAAATATTAAAAAAAAAAAAAAAGAAGGCCATTGCACCATCCTGTTAGGCCATCTGCTTCAAGGTGATGCTGAACATGGCAGTACCAGAGTTACATGGGCATGAATCTACTGCCACAGTGTTTACTATAATATGAATTCTCTGAACAGAAACCATACCGTATGGAATACCCTAACCATGAACATAAGTTCATGCATGGTGCTTTGGCAGAAAATCTGCAGGCAGAGGAGGCAAATCCATACTGAGGGTAAGTGGCTATTTCTGTGAGAACAAACCACTGCCTGTTCGGTGATTAAAGTGAACTAATGTAATCTTACTACAATCAAGGCAGTGGGCTAGGCCTGCCATAGCATGGGTGCCATGTTGGGGAACAGTATTTTCTCGGCTACTGTTAGGCTCAACTTTGTGATGGCTGTAGCTGGAGGGGGTCTTGGTGAGCGGGAGGTCATGTTGCTGAACCCATGCATAATCTCCAGTCCTGCCACTAGTCTCTGCTCCTGGGCTCATGGGCAAGGACAAAGGTGGCTAATGAAAGAGACTGGCCAGTATACACAGAACTTGTCAACTTGTCCAACTGGTGATTAGGTCCCCCCTCCTGACAGTGCTTTTTGGTGAGCAGTCAAATGGAATGTAAGTTATTCACATACCTTTTCTTCAAAATTTCTTCATCACCAATTTTCAAACCATGCTCCTTCCAAGACCTTGTCAGTCCTGCAGAACATCTGGATTGCAGTAAGATTACTTTAGATCACTTTAATCAGCAAACAGGCAGTGGAATATTTTCACAGGAATAGCCACTTAGCCTGAATATGGATGTGTATCGCCAGCCTGCAAAGCTTCTGCAAAATACCATCCATGAACTTACCAAAAGCTTCATTCACTATTAGGGTGTTCCATATGAGATACTGTTTCTTTTCAGGGAATTCGTATCACAGTAAACAGTGTGGCAGTGGATTGATGTTCTCTGAAATCTCTAGTATTAATTACCACGTCCCCCATCACCCTGAACAAATGGCCTGCCAGAATGATGCACCAATGCCTTTTCTTCCCCAAGTATTCAATTCTGGCATCAGCTGGGTGAAGACATTTTGGAGGTTCTCCAAGACGTTGTGTAGGGTCTAATTCATCAATCAGTAAATGGTGACATTTCTGCACCAATTCATGGATTCAGGAATCAAGGGATGGGTTAAGAATGTTTTCTCTTACCATGTAAATTTTCCCTCTCCCATTCCCCTACTATCTTCCATAAGACGTGTTGAAATTGACTGGTTTTATATCTCAGCAATTAAACTAAAGGATACCTATAGTAAAAGTAAAGTCACTCAGTCGTGTCTGACTCTTTGCGACCCCGTGGACTGCAGCCCACCAGGCTCCTCAGTCCATGGGATTCTCCAGGCAAGAATACTGGAGTGGGTTGCCATCTCCTTCTCCAGGGGATCTTCCCGACCCAGGGATCGAACCCGGGTCTCCCACATTGGAGGCAGACGCTTTAACCTCTGAGCCACCAGGGAAGTCCAAAAGGACACCCATAGTAAGGGACAATCTAGAAACAAACTGTACCTTATATGAAAATGAAGGTGAAAATATTAATAAGGGAAGTCTTCAGAACTATGAGGATTTTGAGGCTTTATTCTGCTTGCAATCTATCAAGTTAGCCTGCCACACTGTCAGGGCAGAAGACATAAAACTCCTGGGTTAGAGACAAAGAGCTTTATTACTTAGAGCAACAGCAGTAGCCAGAGAATCGGCATTTCTTGCACCAGTTCCCTGAGCCCCACTTCCCACAGGATGACGTGAAGAGGGCCAGGCAGTACTGCACATTCAGTGAACTGTGTTACAGGAGAGAGATCCCAATTTTAGGGAACTTGGAGCTTTCATAATGAGAAATAAGCATGTTTGCCCTTTGCTCCATAAAAGACACTATCTTTACCTTCCAAGGCTGTTCATTACACAAACATCCTTTAGAAGATAGTCCAGGACCAAAGCAGACAGTGCCAAGACATGTGGAAATGTGAGAGACTCATGAAGAACTGCCTCCCGACAGGAAGTTTCACATATTTTTATTGAAAAATCTAAGAAATCATGTGAATCATGTACAATATTTTCTCACAAGAAAACCTTAAACTGGTTTTTAAACGTTTCACAGAATTGTAAAACTTTTTAATTTTTAAAAAACACAATGAAACTACCACAGTATCATAAGTTTTTTGTTTTTCCTTGTTCCTAGGGAAAAGGCTGAAAAACAGTAAATCTTTTCATTATGATTTGTGAGGCTAAGTACTATACTCTAATAAATCTGCTAAAAAGATACAAGGAAATGGGTGGATCAACACTTTCTTTGTTCAAAATATTTTAAAAAGCTAAAATATAATGACAACATGTTAAAATAATACACATTTTTGTAGGATGTTACCATTTCTATAACGGTTTCTCTACACTATATCAACAGTGCAATGGTGATTCAGTGTAAATCATTACAGTGTTTCATTGTTACAATACTTGTGTTCAAGTACATGTTCACGAACATGATCAAAGTCTCTATTCAGACTTTTCTTTTCCATTATTAAAATAAGCTTATAATTACAGTAGAATTTTTCCTACGGATATCTCTAAATCTGAACCCAATGCATAATACATTCTCTAAAAACCTGTTCAACACTATGAGGTTTGTTATGCTTACACATCTCCTGCAGATTACAGAAAATGGGCAAATTCTGCACCAGGATACCAAAGGAAGAAAAAAAAAATCTCTCTCCATATATAACTAAACTATTAGGCTAAATTATTATATATTCTGGATAACTCAATGTTTTTGTCAGGGAGAGAGTAGCACCTTAGAGACAGCCCTAACTTAAAAAAAAATGGTTAAAAATTTTTTTTTAAAGTCTAAAGATCTTGATTAGTTTTTGTTTTTCCCTTTTTACTTTTATTCTGGAAACTGGATCTGACTTATTTATATAAAATTATTTAGGAAGCCATATAGTATAAATCAAAATGTTTGTAGAACCAAAGCAAACACCATATTGGATGTTTGGCAGGCAAAAAAAAAAACAAATAAATTAATTAATTTGATTAAATTATATGTAATCTGATAATATTTGGTCTGAAAAACATGCTAGTGTGTGTGTTTATAAATAATGTCATTGCAAAGAGCTGTTAGCCAGCCAGCCTGCTAGAGGTCAGCTCTTCTGCTGCAGCTTTTGGGCATAAAAGTCCCTGCAGGTCTCACAACAGCGCTGATACCACCGCATGTCCTGACAGAGGTTCTTCTCACGTATCACCCGGCAGTACACAGGCCACTGATCTCCCAGGCACTTGAACGTCAGAGCAGCTGTGAAACAAAACCCAGGGAACTTAATACATGCAGATAAACTAGGTGTCCTGAGTAGAGACAAACATCATTTAAGTGGGGGGATTGTACACTTATGTTGACTCATATACATAACCTTCCAGAACATAAAAGACAGAGATAAACACACACACACACACTCTATAATCAAGGAGTATAGTGAATGAATACTGGTCTTACTCATGAACCTTTATAGACTTATTAAAGATAGATTTCCCAAAGCCAGTGAGTGTACTGCAAATGGCTTTTAAGTTTCCATTTCATGACTTCTATTTAATCTTCTTTTGGATTTTTAGTTGAGAAGAGTAAAAAGGAAAATGAATGTGTTCAATATGTTCACCATTATGAGAATACAAATTAATAAGTGCTATTATGGATGAATTTGCAAAGAAACAGCAAAACAAAAATCTGCTTACTCTGATTTCACATTCCTGGTTTCCTAGACAGCAGACATGTCTGCTGTGATATCTAAGAGTCACAATTTCAGGCATCCTTAACATCAAGGCTGATTAACAAAAGTGACTAAAATTTACAGTAATGAAGTGTTTGAAATGAGTTCTTGGTATAAAAAATTCAGTGAGGTAAATTCGGCCCCAGTTTTTCCAAAGAAATGGTGTGTTCTGGCATGCGTAATAAAAGACAGTCTGCTGCAACTATTTCTTTTGCCACTATTCTAATATGATTCATTATTTTACATTTAAAAACCTTAGATTTTCCAACCACTGTGTTTCTATGTTTGGGGATGTCCTTCAAGAAAAATACACAGAGAAAATGGAGTTTTAATTTAATTCTTCTTTTAATTTATTATTTTATGCCACATTTTACGTCAAGAAGGACTCCAAATAATTGTTAGAGAAAGGGATTACGTTGCTTTTGAATACAAGGATTTATCACATCTGCTCTAGGATTGCTTAACTTCTTAACTAGTTTTAATTCTACTTGAACTGATTATTTCTTAGAAATGTTAATTATTTGGCTTAAAAAAGAGAATTTTTATATTTCCATGAAGAACCAAACTTTTCCATTTGATTGAATCTTATGCTTGGAGAAGTATCTGTGACAATTTAGCTCTTTGAATTTTGGCAATATTATTTTATATGATTAAACTGATCCTCTGGAGATTATACATACAAATTAAAACTGAAGCTGTTCCCTCCTGGTAACCATACGCTTGTTTTCTACAGCTGTAACTCTATTTATGCTTGTAAATAAGTTAATTTGCATCACTTTTTGAGATTCCACATATAAGTGACATTATATGATATTTGTTTTTCTTTGTCTGACTTATTTCACTCAGTATGCCAAGAGGGAAAGGGGCGGGGGTAGGATACATGGGGAAATTGGGATTGACATACACACACTACAATTTATAAAATAGATAACTCATAAGGGCCTATGCAGAGCACAGGGAACTCTAGTGAATACTCTGTAATGGCCCATATGGGAAAAGAATATAAAAGAGTGGATACATGTATATGTATAACTGATTCACTTTGCTGTACTACAGAAACTAACACAACATTGGAAATCAACTATACTACTATAAAAATTAATTTAAAAAAAACACATGTTAAACAAATGAACCCAGTGACATCCAGGCAGCAGTGCTATTAAAAACTGCTAACTGCTGCAAAAATAAAGGCTAATGCATTCATGAATACTTTACGCAAATACAGGATCTATTACTTAAAATACATACTTCTTGGTGTTGTATTAGACTGACTGACAGTAACTGAGAATATATGTGAAAGCATTTTATAACATAAAACTATGTAAATCAATGCTACTATTATTTATTTATATTTAATATTATGTCCTTAAATGTGAAAAAATCAGTACCTTTTGTTTAGTGGTGTAGATCCATGTACCTGCTCTCCTTGAAAGTGAGATTTTTACTCTTTATCTCTCCAAAGGATAATTTGTACCCAGGATCACAAGAGGCTATTAACAATGAAGAGATCCAAGATATACACTACAGCTTCACTTTTCCACCGACATTACCTTAACTGAGGGTTCTGCCATGGGACTGGTCAGAATGAAAAATAGGGTTATATCCTCCAACCCTTTTTAGGCTGATCTTGAGTGATACGGCATTCGCGTTTCCACAGCCTAACTCTGAAGTGACAGCTCAGGAATGAAAATGGTTTTCATTTGGACTACTTGACCATTTGGACTATATAGCTGAATAGATCCAATTTAGTCAGAAGCAAACTAATTAGTATAGATTGATAACTAAGCTTTAAAGTGATACATAAAACAGAAAAAGCCATGATCATTTCTATGTCTGTCAAAATCACTCCCTTTTTTTGATCCGCTTACCCAGCCTGGGTGATGTTATAGTATTTACATTAATCTTCTCATTGCAAGGCTGAAGGTGGCATGGTCTGTACGCTGCAGGTTTTTCTGAAGAAAAACATTCATTTCCATGTCTTCCTGTGATCTTATGCATGCACTGAATAACACGGGACTGCATTCCTTTGCCACAGGTAATTGAGCACTAGGAGAGATACAAGGTCTTGTCAACTGTTCTTTTTGCTGTTTCCTTTTTCTGGGCTGTGAGTCACCTTTTCCTTATATTTGTTAAAACTGACATGAGCCACAACATGCAGGGTTGATGTAAAACAAGGGTCAGAAACACTGCTGCTCATAAATTGGACACAATGCAGTTTAGAACACCTAGCTGACCTAAGGCAGAGCTTTGAGTGATGAAGGACACAGGCAATTAAAGAGAAGATGAAGTTATACAAACTATTATATGTAGAATGAATAAATAACAAGGTCATACTGGATCCAGTATCCAGTATCCTGTGATAACTAGATCCAGTATCCTGTAATAAATCATAATGGAAAAGAATATGAAAAGGAATGCATACATATGTATAATGGAATCACTTTTCTGTACAGCAGAAACTAATACAATAGTATAAATCAACTAAACTTCAGTAACATAAAAATGAAAAAAGTTTGAGAGTATGACTTGGGAAAGATAGTGGGCGATATCAGTAACACACTTGGACCGACAGTTTTTAAAGTTTTAATATCTAGTTTGCAACAAATGACTTGCTGTTCTTTAATTTAGTCACTGATGCTTGACAGTTGGATATGCCCAGCTGTGGAGCTGTGTAGATATATACCAATTGTGGGAGCTGGTGATGGACAGGGAGTCCTGGTGTGCTGCAGTCCATGGGGTCACAAAGAGTCGGACACGACTGAGCAACTGAACTGAACTGTGGAGCTGGATCCTCATTATAATCTTTCAATGTACTCATCCACTCTGGCCTTAAAATGTTTATTAATAACATCAACATGGCAGAATTCCCTGGTGGTCCAGTGGTTAGGACTCCATGCTATGACTGTTGGGACCTAGGTTCAATCCCTGGTCAGGGAACTAAGATCTTGCAATCCTTGTCAAAAAAAAAAAAAAAAATCAAATGGTGTATCAATCTGATGTGTTAATGAAATAATTGATATGTCTTAAAAGATTGTTGTCGTTGTTTAGTCACTGTGTCTGACTCTTTAGCGACCCTTGGACTGTAGCCTTCCAGACTGTCCCATGGACAGTCCATGGGATTTCCCAGCAAGAATATCAGAGTGGATTGCCATTGCCTTCTCCAGGCAATCTTCTCAACCCAGGGATCAAACTCACATTTGCGTTGGCAGGCAGTTTCCTTACCACTGAGCCACCTAAGAAGTCCATCTTGGCAGATAACATGATATCTAAAACTGTGCAAATATTTGAAAATCCTGTATTTTTCTAGTAAGACAGCCTTTTAATATATCTCCTTTAATGAGATAATGTAATGTAGCTGTATCTCAGCTAAATATAGTTCGTTTTTATTTGCAACTTATTTCAGAGAACATATTTAATGTACAATGCCTGTTTATTAAAGAAGTCTCTTGGGTCCATGTATATCATTAGATTTAATTTGTTACATAGATAAGCTGAGGTCTAGCTGAATAAGAAAATACAAAAATTACACGTGAGAGAGGGAATATGCATGTGTTTTGAAAATGTTTACTTACTAGTTACATTTTCCTTGCAATAAAGATTTAGTCATATTTGGCCAAATAGTCCTTAAAAACTTAGATCTATTTAAAAACATGATCTCGGCATACTCTACTTGAAAACTGGTCAATACTTTCTGAATGTCATCTTTTAGATATGCAGGCACAATTTTATAACTGCTTCCCTTAATATTTTACCAAGTCATTATTAGGATTGCATTTTCTTCTCAAGAGTTTTCAGTTCTTCCTCCATTATCATCCTGGGTTACAACTCTTTTTATTTTCATCAGCAGAAGCATTCTACACAAACCCTTATCACCTCAAGTCTATCTGCTACTGTTCACTTTGTCTTTAGCCTCCAGCCTTCTAGTCAATTACAAACATTAACAGAGAATATGTACTCCTTTAAAATTGCTTTATATACATAATCTCCTTGGAGAAACTTCAATACTGAGTTGCCCATTGCCTATGAGATAAAGCCCAATAATCCTTGAATGTCCAGGCTGGCATTTACCTCCTCAAATTTAATTTTCTACTTCTCTGCTTTAGGAATCATTTGCTCTATAAAGCACTAATCGTGTCCATGTACTTTCTACTCCCGCAACTAGAACCGTGCTCATAGAAAAATTCCTTTCCAGTTGCCTGGCCTCTTTTCAAATCACAATCTCAAATCCACTACCTTCACGAAGTGTTCCACAATTATCCCAGCTACTCATGCATACTTATGCAACATTTATGGTTTAAAATCATATACCTATCTATCTGAGGCTATCCCTTAGATTCACTTGGGAAAAAATCTTTTTAACCATATATTTTAAGGCCTAGAATTCCTAAGGCAGGAAACAGGTGGAATCTGGGAATCTACATTTTTGTAAAAAATGTAGGTCATTCTGCTGCACAGCCTGAGTTTGGAAAACACTGGTCAATAGTATGTATTCTACATTTGATGTAGTCCAGTTTGTATTACTTCTTATCTCTGATAAATATCTTTTCATGCATCTAGTGTGTCTCTTGGTAAATTTCAGGCATCTAGTGTGTCTCTAGGTAAATTCTTGAAATTAAGCACATTGTCATATCCCTTTCAATAATAAAACTTACATATCATGTATAAAAATAGCTAAGAATAACACAATAACAATTATATGTGCATGCCATTTATGCATCTACTTTACAGATAACTGACCTTTCTGAATTCTATAAATACTTCTACATAAAACCTTCTTTGTATCTGACAAGAACAACTTGGATATTACACCCTTTTAAATCTGATTTTTTCTCATTAGCTTCTACAGGACCTAAATGCTTCAATTAGTTTAAGCTTTATTATAATTTAAAAGCTATTATAAGAAGAGTCATTGTTTACATGGTCTTTGTCCTTTGGAAGATTCTTAATATTATTCAATAGATATATACCAGGAGAAATATCAATAACCTCAGATATGCAGATAACACCACTCTTATGGCAGAAAGTGAAGA
>SJYC01104241.1:0-29585 GCA_006408675.1 Madoqua kirkii | reverse complement strand
CAATTAGTTTAAGCTTTATTATAATTTAAAAGCTATTATAAGAAGAGTCATTGTTTACATGGTCTTTGTCCTTTGGAAGATTCTTAATATTATTCAATAGATATATACCAGGAGAAATATCAATAACCTCAGATATGCAGATAACACCACTCTTATGGCAGAAAGTGAAGAACTAAAAAGTCTCTTGATGAAAGTGAAAGAAGAGAGTGAAAAAGTTGGCTTAAAGCTCAACATTCAGAAAACGAAGATCACGGCATCTGGTCCCATCACTTCATGGGAAATAGATGGGGAAACAGTGGAAACAGTGTCAGACTTCATTTTTTTGGGCTGCAGATGGTGACTGTAGCCATGAAATTAAAAGATGCTTAATCCTTGGAAGAAAAGTTATGATCAACCTGGACAGCATATTCAAAAGCAGAGACATTACTTTGCCAACTAAGGTCCGTCTAGTCAAGGCTATGGTTTTTCCAGCGGTCATGTATGGATGTGAGAGTTGGACTGTGAAGGAAGCTGAGTGCCGAAGAATTGATGCTTTTGAGCTGTGGTATTGGAGAAGACTCTTGAGAGTCCCTTGGACTGCAAGGAGATCCAACCAGTCCATTCTAAAGGAGATCAGCCCTGGGTGTTCTTTGGAAAGAATGATGCTAAAGCTGAAACTTCAGTTCTTTGGCCACCTCATGCAAAGAGTTGACTCATTGGAAAAGACTCTGCTGCTGGGAGGAATTGGGGGCAGGAAGAGAAGGGGACGACTGAGGATGAGATGGCTGGATGGCATCACAGACTCGATGGACGTGAGTCTGAGTGAACTCCGGGAGTTGGTGATGGACAGGGAGGCCTGGCGTGCTGAGATTCATGGGGTCACAAAGAGTTTGACATGACTGAGTGACTGAACTGAACTGAACTGATGATTAAAGACAGACAAATATTAAAAGGAAAAGTCACTATAATTTTGGCTTGAAATAAGACCAGGGCTCTAATACTGTCTCTAGAATCTAATGTACTTGGGACTTAGTTTTCCTTTTTGTTAAGTAAGGCACTGTAATAGATTATAGCTACACTTTCAGGTCTAAATTACTATGAAAGCAAAGACTCCAAATAATTTATTATTAAAAGTTACTACAGTCAGGCAATTTTTAAGCAGTGACACTACATAACAGTAAAGATTGCAAATTCATTATCTAATTATGCACTGTACCATGCAACACTGGTATGATAGCAGTCTACTAAATAATGTCTCAAAATTATAGTTTGCTTGACTTTTTCAGAATATTCTATTGTTTTTTGGCTTTTCAAATATTTACTGATTACCCACCATGTTAAAGGTTCTGTGCAGAAGCTAAAAACAGTAGAAATGATTAATCTTATGAAGTTGGTGTTTATTTAGGATGTATTATATGTCAGATACTGGCATATAACTCTATTATATGCCATAACGTATATGCCAGATACAGGTTACATTTATTTTAATATGGAGAAGGAAATGGCAACCCACTCCAGTACTCTTGTCTGGAAAATCCCACGGATGGAGAAGCCTGGTGGGCTAAAGTCCATGGGGTTGCAAAGAGTTGGACACGACTGAGCGACTTCACTTCCTTCACTTATGAAGCCATGAGCACTATTATTACTCCTTTTACACACAGGAGAAAAGAGAGGCTCAGATAAGTGAAACAAAGTGCACTCAGTGTCACAGCTAAGAAGTGGTGGTACTGGAGTTTGAACTAATATGTACTAAAGTCAAAGATGGGACATGTAGTACTACTCGATACTAGAAGATTGCCAATATTCCTCTTTATGTTAATGGAAATATTTCCTTTTCCTCTATCCTGCAGAATAATCTCTTATCCTAATTAGAAGGCCTTCTTTTTTTTTTTTTGGACTTGTGTTACTATAACACAGGCTATGTGGTATGAGATAAACTCTTTTGCTGTAATGACAATTAAGTAGCATGCTTTATCTTTAGACAGAGTGATCATAGAATTTAACATCCAAATCAGAGCGCTTGGGAAAGAAGTTCTGATAACTATTTGTAGACTGTGGGCATAAAAAGGGATGGTCCTGGGTAATCTGGGATACACTGTCATACTATCTATAGAGGGCTTACTGACAGATCTATGTATTAGATGGTAAATGGACACATGAAATACCTATTATAATCCAGTCATTATCTAATATGCTTTTATACATATTATCTTGGTTAATCTTGCTCATAAACCTAATATCTGACTCTTTGCAACCCCACAGATTGTAGCCCGCCAGGCTCCCCTGTTCATGGGATTCTCCAGGCAAGGTTGCATTGGAGCAGGTTGCATGCCCTCCTCCAGGGCATCTTCCTGACCCTGGAATAGAACCTGCATCTCCTGTGGCTCCTGCACTGCAGGAGGATTCTTTTGCTGCTGAGCCAACGGGGAAGCCCATTTTCATCCACTCAATCAACAGATATTTAGTGAAACTCTCTGATGTGTCAAATACTCTTTTGGATACCAGAAAATAATAGTAAATGAAACAGACAAAAATCTGTGCCTTCAATCAGTTCACACTCTAATAGTGGGAAGCAAAAAGGTCAAGAATTAAAATATATTTATATCAGATATTGACAAGTACTGTAGAAAAACTAAAGCTGGGAAGGAAGACTGGGAAAATTTGGGTATGGGGTTTAGCAATTCAAATGGGATGATCAGGGAAGGACTCACGGAGAAAGTGACAAAGACATATTCCATACGAAGGAGAAACAAACCTCAAATGCAATCTTCTGTTTCCAAATACAATGTTCCTGCCATGGTGTTTTTACAGATCTTGGATCAATGTCAATGAATTTCTCTTTCCATTTTTCGTCCTTCCTTCCTTCTTTCCTTGCTCTCTCCCTCCCTCCCTTCAATCTTTTTTCTAATACATTTTAAACCTCTTCACATATGTACTAGGTTAAAATATATTAGACACGAGGCAGCACTCTAGACATCCACTGAATGCCAAAATGCTAAAGCGTCAAAATCCATTTGCCAGCAACTGGTAAAGAAAAGAAAAAGAACAACATAGCGTGTACCAGATAACTTTCCATTGATCTTTCTTTTACAAGGAATGTTTCCTGACTGAAGTTATTTAAAAAGAGAGACTTGTACTGTCTGACAAACAGCCTGTTCCCCAAACAGTTTTAATATTGCCCTGAAGGACCTTTGTAACAAAGCACCTCATGAATCAATTCCATGAATTAGAAGTCTTTAATTCTAAACAGGAAACACAATCTTGATGTACTAGGTTTACTATAGTAAAAAAGGGAAACAGTAATCTTTAGAACAAACTTCAATAGCAAGGCACAAGAAAAAAAATGATGCTAGTAATCGCCCTTTTCCACCTAAAGTATCTGCAAACAAAGTTTGTTTTGACGTAATGTATTTATCATTTCAATCTACCTGAGAAAATGATGACATTCCCTGCACTTGAGCATTATTTTTAGATAAGATCATTATAGATTTCTCTGATGATAGAATAAACTCTTTCTTGACCTAGGATATTTAGTGACAATTTCTAAGGTTGTATTAAATCATGTCTACATTAGTTTTCATGTCAAACACTAAATATGACAAAGGAAACTTCCTCAATAATTAAACAGTCTGAACTATTAAAATGATTAGAGACATAGTTTAATGAATGAGAACAATGAATACAAATGGTAGCAAATTAGCAAGAAGACTATACTCTCTCTTTAAATGAGATTTCTGGAGAAGGAAATGGCTATGCAGTTCAGTTCAGTCACTCAATATGTCAGACTCTGCGATCCCATGGACTGCAGCACGTCAGGCCTCCCTGTCCATCACTAACTCCTGGAGTTTACACAAACTCATGTCCATTGAGTCGGTGGTGCCACCCAGCCTTCTCATCCTCTGTCGTCCCCTTCTCCTCCTACCTTCAATCTTTCCCAGCATCAAGGTCTTTCCAAATGAGTCAGTTCTTCGCATCTGGCCAAAGTATTGGAGGTTCAGCTTCAAAATCAGTCCTTCCAATGAACACTCAGAACTGATTTCCTTTAGGATGGACTGGTTGGATCTCCTTGCTGTCCAAGGGACTCTCAAGAGTCTTCTCCAACACCACAGTTCAAAAGCATCAATTCTTCGGCACTCATTTTTCTTTATAGACCAACTCTCACATCCATACATGACTACTGGAAAAACCATAGCCTTGACTAGACAGACCTTTGTTGGCAAAGTAATGTCTCTGCTATTCAATATGCTATCTAGGTTGGTCATAACTTTCCTTCCAAGGAGTAAACGTCTTTTATTTTCATGGCTGCAGTCCCCATCTGCAGTGATTTTGGAGCCCCCAAATATAAAGTCTGTCACTGTCTCAACTGTTTACCCATCTATTTGCCATGAAGTGATGGGACCAGATGCCGTGATCTTCGTTTTCTGAATGTTGTGCTTTAAGCCAACTTTTTCACTCTCCTCTTTCACTTTCATCAAGAGGCTCTTTAGTTCTTCTTCAGGTTCTGCCATAAGGGTGGTGTCATCTGCATATCTGAGGTTATTGATATTTCTCCCTGCAATCTTGATTCCAGCTTGTGCTTTATCCAGCCTAGAATTTCTCATGATGTACTCTGCATAGAAGTTAAATAAGCAGGGTGACAATATACAGCCTTTACAGACTCCTTTCCCTTTTTGGAACCATTCTCACTCCAGTATTATTGCCTGGAAAATTTGATGCACAGTGGAGGCTGGGAGGCCTACAGTCCCAGGGATTGCCAAGAGTTGGATATTACTGAGTGACTAACATTTTCATATCATGTATTATAGACCCTTAAAACTATTTCCATTATTTAAAACTTTCTTTTTGTCATTGTTACACCACACAATAAGAGCTCACTGATGCTGGGAGGGATTGGGGGCAGGAGGAGAAGGGGACAACAGAGGATGAGATGGCTGGATGGCGTCACTGACTTGATGGACGTGAGTCTGAGTGAACTCCGGGAATTGGTGATGGACAGAGAGGCCTGGCGTGCTGCGATTCATGGGGTCGCAAAGAGTCGGACACGGCTGAGCAACTGAACTGAACTGAACTTTACTTTACCTAAGAAAATTTCATCTGAATAAACTAATTGAAAAGGAAATATTTGGGGATGAATAAGCAATATCCAAGTTGATGGAAGAGTACAGCGGACACTTATCTAACTCACATGTTTATCATATTCCAACAATGGCCAACAAGGGTCTGGTGATTGAGATGTAAACTCTTGGAAAGTTATATTTGCTAAGTTGGATGCTAGCCCTGAGTGGGCAGGGTTTGCCAATAAAAGCAGGTTAAGATGCCAGCATGATCTGACAAATCTGTGGTCTGTGAATAAATGTAAATAAATGCGGGACATAGAAAAAACGTAGGAAACAAAACAAACTCAAAAAATTCTTAACAAAATCTCAACTGAGGCATTGTCCTAAAAACAAAGGGTTGAAACGTACTCTGAATAGCCAGGAAGTCCATTTCATGACCCAGCCACGGTGTGGAATTCTTTCTCCCACCACAAAGATGGATGAGCTTCCACCACAGCCCCAAAATTGTAGTAAGCTCAAATTTTAGTAAGAGTTGACCATGGACATTTCATCCGAGCAGTATTATTTATAGCATTAATAGTGCTGCTAAGATCTTGGTTTAATACTTGGAAAAGTATGTAAACAACTTATACTAGGTGTTTAGGGAAAGGCCATTTATCCTGAGACATTTTATTGATGTTATAATTTCACTATGCCCTGTGTGCTATAAAATAACTGTGGCCTGATGAAATTTTTCTTCAAGCCTAATCTGATGCACTGAGGATAAATAGCTCTTAGAGAGCATATTGGTTAAATCCATTTTGGTGGATCAAATAAACATATAAGGAATGAGTATACTCTATTACTAAATTTTTATTATATTATATAGAAATATTCATTTCATGATGGCTTTGAGTATGCTTATCAAGAATATGTATCTTTTAAAATAATCTACATATGAATCCACTAACTACTAGTGAATAAAAGCAAACATGCTCTGTGATACACTGACATGAGTAAAACATGACTGCACAGGCACTAATAAATAGGTATCTACAAGTTTATACAGTGTCAAAATGAGGGACAAAAATAGTGAACATGATTTTAGGAGGTTCTCAAAGCTCATCCATAGTACCACTTGAACCCACTTTTGTAAAGTACAAAATTATTTGTCACTGAAAGTTCATGAATCATGTAGGAATATCCATAAGGGCTCATGATATAGTCTATCTGATATGTCTCTGCCAAATTCACCAAAGAACAGTGTCCTTTTGTCTAAGGAGTAACCTACGTGCTTCTGAACAACTTAATTTCACTTAAAAACCCTTTATGACTGGGATATCTATAAATATCTCTTAATTACTCTTCTGTATAGAGAAGAGACTCTCATTGTTTCCATTGATCTCTGATTTTTGCACTGCTTCTGGGCTCCATGGGTTCTAGGATCAAGTAGATATACTCTGCATATGCAACTTTCAGCTACAAAAGATTTCCCTAGCTAGTCTTCAGTATTGGGATCCTATGGTGAAATGCCAAACGTTAAAGTTACTGGTTAAATATTAGTTTCTACCTTTCCTTTCAGGACTTCAGAACAGGCACAGAGGCAATGCTCACTGCTAGCTGTTACTCTGAATATTCAGATAACCTGCGTTGGGGAACCAATCGGGACACTGTGCTGTAAGTAAATTTGTATACTTAGGTTAAATAATCAACTTGATTGCTTGTTAATCTGTGTATGTTAAACTCCAAAGTTAGTGTAAAACTCTTCAACCTGCTGAGTCCCATAAAATATTCTTTTAAACATTATACCAAAGAGGCAGGAACCCAGAAATAAAACACTACTGTATTTATTTGGAGTTTTATTGGATAACAAATATAACTAGTTTACTTTTAAATTCCTTGGAAAAAAATCCCCCAATTTCAGGATATTTAGGGGTTAAAAATAATAATTCTCACACTTGGCCAGCACAGAGATTACCCGAGATTCCTTCCTTCTAGACTGTGCCAAAGATATATATTCTGGAGAGAATGTGTATTCTCCAGGCCAACAGCTAAGGAAGGCTCTGTAATGCTTTGCTCATTTCCAGCTGGCCTCTGTAAGAAATAGGAATTCCTAAATTAAGAGAAAATTGTCACTGGCAGACAGAACTTTTTTTAACCGATATAATAGACAATCTCTAGAACCTGATATAATTTATAATGATAAGTGCCAATCTCTAACAAGGTTAACAGCACTGACTTGGATAATTTGTCTTTGGGAATAAATGGATTATTCCAAAGTAGTTTAACGAGAGTGAAGTAGCATTCACAGTGGAGTGTGGACCTCGTAAGGAAACTAAATGATGACTTCTACTGGAAATTATTAGCACAGCATTCCTATTCATTTATGTATATGTTTGGCAGTTCCATCTTTAAACTTTTTAATAAAGTGAGTGTGAAACAAGCATACTAAGGAACAAAAGTTAGCTTTGTTTTTTAAGATTTGCAATTTATTTTGGTCAGTGTTGCAACATCTTTAAACATAGTACATCTGCTTTATTTAACACATGGATATTTGGGATTGAATCTACTCCTAGAGGTCAGACATTGAGGACTTTCTGCAGATGTGTTTAATTAATTCATCACTTGATTCTACAGTTCAACTATTTTTGTCTCTTTCATGAAAATGTTTGCATAGAGTTACTGCAAGTCAAGGAAATGTGTGTGGCAAAAATCAAGCGGATTGCTTATGGACGATTAGCAGAGAACCGAATGTGTTATGAAAGGTCATAATAATCGCCCCAATCAAAGTATATACACTGATCACCACAATGATGGAATTAAAACAAGATGTTTTGCATTAAGAAGCAATTAATAATACAAAGTCTTGGGCACATTTGCAGTTCTGTCAGGGCTGAGCCTATGAATCACAGGATGTTGCAGAGGTGAAAAAAGACCAGCAGTATGTTCCTATTTTATCACTGTCATCCCAGGGAAACATCTTCCCACCAGACAGTTGTTTGGAAAGACAGTGATTGAGTTTCCTTTTCCAATTAAATACTTTCCAGGTCTAGTATAACAACCCTATGTCAAAAATGGATCAGATCCTCTGTGGCCATGTTAGAGTAAGTGTGTGTTTTTTATTTTGTTTTTAGTAAATAAAATCTTGATTTAAAATAGTACAGAGTACATTATATAGCAACCTTTAACTTATTCCAACCTGAAATTTACCAAATATTTCCCAGTTCACTGAGAAAATTCTTAACTGTGCTTTGTTTCTATCTGCTGCCTTCCTTCGAGGTTAGATAATTGCTCTCCAACCTTTTCGTCAGGTATTGACACATGAATTCCAGACAATGTAAAACAGGTCTGCCAGCTTCCTTGAAGCTCCACCTGCAGCATCCTTTAGGTTTAAATAGCATGTTACTCAAATATGGCTGGATTTATTTTTTTATTAAAAAAATCACATTTTTAAGTAATTTGATATACCATATAGAAAAAGGTCAAGGGAGTTGCATGTTTACATAAAATTATATTGATTACCTTAATATTCCCAGAGAAAGATTAGCTAATTACTAAGTTTTCCTAGTAAGATATATGAAACATTGTAATTGTTATAGAACTAGAGTCAGAAAAATAGATCAGAAGAAAAGAAATTCAATGTTTAGATGTATCATACATTTTTTACTTGATGAAAAAGTTTAAGCAGTCATTTATTCAATAAAAATCACTGCTTGTCATGCTATGGTATGTTCATTCAGAGAAATATGTGAAAGGGCTTAAAGGGCTAAGACAGCAACAATGTAAGGCAGTAAATAATTGAGAAAAATTAGTCGATATTACCATATAGAAAAAGGTCAAGGGAGTTGCATGTTTACATAAAATTATATTGATTACCTTAATATTCCCAGAGAAAGATTAGCTAATTACTAAGTTTTCCTAGTAAGATATATGAAACATTGTAATTGTTATAGAACTAGAGTCAGAAAAATAGATCAGAAGAAAAGAAATTCAATGTTTAGATGTATCATACATTTTTTACTTGATGAAAAAGTTTAAGCAGTCATTTATTCAATAAAAATCACTGCTTGTCATGCTATGGTATGTTCATTCAGAGAAATATGTGAAAGGGCTTAAAGGGCTAAGACAGCAACAATGTAAGGCAGTAAATAATTGAGAAAAATTAGTCGATAAGTGCAAAACACATTTTGTTATTTATTGGGGAAATGAGGTACTTGAGATAGTCCTTAAACGGCTTGGATGGTTGAAAAAAAAACATGCTAGTGATAAAGTGTATATACAAAGACATGGAGATCGTCAAAGTACAAACTTCTCAGGTGGGAGCTTACTGGACATACGGAATTAATGAGAACAAAGAGATGATTCTCAGTAGGAAGGTTAAGATCAGCATATAGAAAGCGATGAACATCAGAGTGAGCACACGAGAGTGAAAATTTTAGTTGCTCAGTCGTGTCCGACTCTGCGACCTCATGGACAGTAGCCTACCAGGCTCCTCCGTCCGCGGGATTTTCCAGGTAACAGTACTGGAGTGGATTGCCATTTCCTTCTCCAGAGGCTCTTCCCGACCCAGGGATCAAACCTAGGTCTCCCACATTGCAGGCAGATGCTTTACCGTCTGAGGCACCAGGGAAGTCTTAGTTGACAGTAAAGCCGATGCCAATTCTCTGAAACTGTTTGAACCATTGGTTAGAGTGGTGAAGCCATCCCTATGAATGAATGAATCTGTAAGAGGGCAGTCTGGGGTACAGAAGCACATTATAAGTTGCTAACTCTAGTCATGGTGAAAATATTTATTAAAAGGCCTTTATTTTCTTTAATTTAAATTCATTTATTTTAATTGGAGGCTAATTACTTTACAATATTGTATTGGTTTTGCCATACAACCACATGAATCCGCCACGGGTGGACACGTGTTCCCCATCCTGAACCCTCCTTCCACCTCCCTCCGCGTACCATCCCTCTGGGTCATCCCAATGCACCAGCCCCAAGCGTCCTGTATCCTGCATCAAACCTGGACTGGCAATTAGTTTCTTATATGATATTATGGCCTTTATTTTTTAATAAAAGTATTTATTAAAAGGGAGTGAAGAACACCCTACTTGTGAAGAGAACAAAAAGTGTGAAGGAAACCTTCTGCATGTATGTTGGGGAAGATGGCATTGACATTTTTCAAGAAAAAGGCAACTGGGAGTGGGACGTATTTCGAGGAAACAAAATGAAGAACTTTGAGAAAGTATGAGGATGCCACTGGCACAGTCCTATAAAGAACTGGTGTCCCTCAAGTCCCTCTGGGCTTTGATTTCACTGAACATTCCTAAGCATACTTTCTTTCTTCTTCCTCCGGACTGTTCCTGCTGATTCTGGGAATACGCCCTTTTACGAGCAGTTGCTTCTTTTCTCACACGCCTTTAAAGAAAGGAGTTTTCCACGGCTGCCCCGTTTCTTCTTCATCTTCGGGCCCACTTATACTTCAAGATTGAAACACTGCCTACACGTTGGTGATTCCAAAATGGATGCTCCATCCCGTTCCTTTCCTCTGAACTACCTACTAGATAGCAGCATTAAATTCTCTTATGGGCACATGAAACATAGTCTGAACAGAGTTCGCAATCCTTCCCCTCCAACTTGATTCATCTCTAGGACTTCCTATCTCATGTGAATGTGGGATTCCTTTTAAACACCTGAATCCTTCCCTCCTTTTCACCTCACACAGAAGATCAACCCTGCTTCTCTTCATTTTAACCTCATAACAGTTTCTCAAAGCCAACCATTTTCCCTGTCTCTACTGACACTACAATACGAATGGTCAACATTTATTTAGTTATTATGTAACTGATACTTTGCTATAATTCCTCATAAATTATTTCATCTGGCTTCAGTAATTTACTGACCAGAAAATTCAGAATTCAAACTCAGGGCTGTCTGATCCCAAGACAACACCAAACTGTCTCACCAAATCCTCTCCCCTTCACAGAAATTATATAATATTCACTTAGCATCTGTCTATATTTATGACAACAATCATTTTGGAGACTGAAGCATGAAAAATATAACTATTAAGAAAGAATTTTAATTTCTGACAGAAACCATTCACCAGTTTATAAAATGAAAGGTAATTTATGGAGATGGGGGTAGAACTTTAAGTACAGAAGACCCTTTCCTTCAATGTAATTCAAATAAATCGTTCTTTATATATCTATATAGAGAAATGTTAATATGTATAAAAACAATACATGTAAATAACTTTACACTGTGTAACTCTTCTACATAATATTTACTATTTAATAGCAGGTCTTAGAGAAATTTTTTCCTCCTTATATATATACAAATACACTTTTAAAAATGACAGTATTCCACTGTGTATAGTATCATGAGTCATACAACTAGTTAATGGATGGGTGGGTTATTTTCAAGTGTGTGTCGTTCCAAATAAGACCGCAATGAGCATCTTCATAAATATAATAAGTAAATTATGTGAGAATGTCTGTAAGAAAACTCTATGACAATGGAACTGTTGAGTCTAAGAATGTGTACATTTCAAAATAAGATTTCACATATCAAATGATAGAAAATTTGATAATATCCAATTTTAGAAGCAGTATGAGAAAATGTATGTGGAAGCAACTGGGCAGAATTTAGTAGAAACTGCTTCCTTTGTTTGGCAGACCCAGACTATTCCCCAACCAACTTGTCTCATGTTGCCTTGTTGAGCCCTGGAGCTGTGTGTGTTTGTGTGTGTGTGTGTGTGTGTGTGTGTGTGTGTGTGTGTGTGTGATTTATTTATTTATTTATTTTATTATTATTTTTTAAAATTTTATTTGTACTTTATTCTACTTTACAATACTGTATTGGTTTTGCCATACATTTTTTAAACATGTTTGTTAGTTTTAGTTCTTCTATATGGACTCAGATATATTCTATACATAGTAAATAAAGTATGTATTTTTATAATCCATTCTGTTATTTGTGCTTTTGTCTCTTAAGGTGTTTGTGTAACCCAACAATGTTTTTCCTTTGACTGTACACATCACTGACATAAAAGATGATGAAGCATAGCCCCAACAGAATTCATAGTCTTTCCCCTCAAACTTGGTTCATCTCTAGGCTTTCCTATTTCATAACATAGAAACACTATCTCTACAAGTTTTTCAGACCAGAAAACTATTACTTTTACTTGCACAGAGTATTTTGAAACTCAGGGAGATGTTCAGCTGTTTCGGCACCTTTTGCAGATGTGGGGGCTGCGGTTAGGGGGCCCAAGGACCTGCTCTTCTGCATAGAAGACTGCTGCAGGCTGTGCTCTGTAGCTATACTGAGGCTGCAGAGCCAGAGTCAACTTGAAGCAGAGCAGGGACCTGTGTGTTAAGGCAACTTTCCCCTTCATGACGTTATGCATCCATCTGATGCCTTTCTGGGCTTCCCAGGTGGTGCTACTGGTAAAGAACCCACATGCCAATGCAGGAGAAGCAAGAGACGTGGGTTTGACTCTTGGGTTAGAAAGGTCCCCCGGAGGGGGAAATGACAACCCACTCCAGTATTCTTGCCTGGAGAATCCTAAGGACAGAGGAGCCTGGTGGGCTACTGTCCATGGGTCACAAAGAGTCAGACATGAGTGAAGTGACTTAGCATGATGCCTTTCTAACTAGCTGATTATTTGCCTATTTTTCCTTGCATTGTATCTATCTCCTTCTCTGGGTGTCCTGGTGATCTGGTTATATCTATCTCTGGATATCCTCTCGTATTTGATGAACATATACTTTCCTAAATCTAAGTTAAAAACAATCAATGCTAAAACCTCTAATTTTAATTTTATACAGCCATCAAATTTCATTATATTTTTATGTGAAACTCTACCCTGCCCCACCTATTGACGTTCAATGTCCCCAAAATGAGCTTTGGAATGCTCCATACTCACACTTATAAAGGACATCAAGAATAATTTTTAACTCAGTGATATATATTTGCTGAACTACTTCTGGGTATGGTTTAGAAGGTAAAATTATAGATGTCCTGGTATGCAGCACAAAAGAACTGACAACATCATTTTAAGATTCTAGTAACTTTTCAAGGATCTATTAGGAAGACAGTATTTTTAAACCCTGGAGATTAAAAAAAATTTTCTCCCTATTTTCCAATCCAGATGATGTTAAAAAAATGTTCTTATACCTGAATTTATAACATAATTATACATACATATAGAAATATAATATTGACAACGAACATAGAGACAATCTTTCAATCTCTTTAAATTATACATTTTTTTAGATAGAAGACATACAGTATGCATACGTCATTCTTTTTAAGCTAATATATATTTCTGCTATGTTTAATAATGCCATCCAAAAGCATTTGATTACATTGAATAACTGGGAATATTTTGAAAACTCAATTTTTAAAATAATCTGGGGCAATAGACAAGACTCTGAGGAGATCTTAAAAAGAAAAATGATAACAATGCAAAAATGTCCCATTCTCTGGCAATACAAAGAGACAGAGACAAAACAATTTGATAGCTGACAGTTCAGGGATTTCGTGCACGGTTTAGAAGATGGCTATCTTTTTCAGATAGAATGGTGAGTACCAAGGTGAGTAAATGCTTGGTAGATGTATCTAAACAAAATAATAGAAAGTCTCTTTTGAGGAGAAGCATCTTATATATCATTGAGGAATTTCTTCAGTATGAACTGCCTCCTCAGAGATAAGTGCATTTTTTAAAGTAAATTTTCCTATAATGTAAAATACCTCTTCTTGAGGATATTGTGGGATAGGTTTTCTCAATGCCGATATGCTTAAAATTAAGCCCACAGTCTGATTTCTTTAATTCACCGACTGAGTTAACAGTTATAGAACTCAGGATCATAGATTCAGAGGCACTCCTGGTGGCTCAACTGGTGAAGAGCTGCCTGCCAATGCAGGAGACACAAGAGATGCAGGTTAGACTCCTGGGTCAGTAAGATCCCCTGGAGGAGGGCATGGCAATCCACTCTAGCATTCTTGCCTGGAAAATTCCATGGACAGAGGAGCCTGGCAGGCTATCGTCCATTGGTCACACAGAGTCGGACACGACTGAGTGCATGCACACAGATGATAGATTCATATTTGTTAATTGTGCAGCTGCTCAAATTTTCCTATCTTATGAGATTATCTATAGGCATAAAAATGATAAGCAGTTATCTTCTCCAAATATCAATAGATTTGTAGATATAATTAGAAAATAATACTAAATAGAAATGCTAATCCATTTCAAGAACAGTTTTCTGGATTACAGACTATTTCAGTTTAGTTTCAATCTACAAATTTTCTCAAGGTAGAAAAAATATTTGCAAAGCTAGATTTAAAAATTTAATTTATTGTAAGCTTTTCTAAAGTGTGTTATAGTAAATAACAAACTAGCTATGTACTCTGTAAAAGTGATTCTTGGTAAAAAAAAAAAAAAAAAAGAAAGAAAGAAAGAAAGAAAAGAAAAGAGAAATACCAGAGTCTCTCTTAGGGCTTCCCTGGGAGCTCAGCTGGGAAAGAATCTGCCTGCAATGCAGGAGACTCTGGTTCAATTTCTGGGTCAGGAAGTTCCCCTGGAGAAGAGATAGGCTACCCACTCCAATATTCTGGAGAATTCCATGAATGCTATAGTCCATGGGGTTGCAAAGACTCGAAACCAGCTAAGTGACTTTCAGGTCACATAGTCCCTCTTTGGGATCTGCCATGTACAGAAGAATGCTAAAGGATCTGAAAATTCTTTGAGCGTAGATTATTTGATTATCTTTAACCACAGTATTTCTCTCACATGGAGACCACATCCTAATGAATGAGTTTCCCATGGAACATAATTCTGGAAATGTAAGAATTCATAAATTAATATGAATTCAGTCATAAAATGATGACATTCAGGTCTTTGGTAAATACTAAATTTACTAATCAATCTACTTAACAACATATTTTCTCCATCTAGCAGTTCTCATTTTATTAATTCTTTTTATTCTCTAGTTTTAGAATATACTTAACATTTCTATTTTTACATTCTAGAAGGATATTTATTTACTGTTACTGCTAATAATTTCTTTAAATTTGAAAGGGAAATCCTTCTAAGAAGTGATTGAGCTTCCTTCTACTAGCCTGTAACAGCCCACTTGGTTTAGCTGTATTAAAACCAACGATCTATACATATATTCATTTGAATTCTGGAACATTCTGTAAGTTGATTGAGTTGGAGTGGGGTATATGAAGCACTGCATCAGTTCACCTATGTAAGAATCCATAGTCAAAAGGTTCTGTCCTAGCCACTGGGTAACAAGAACTCCCTATTCTTCAATTTTTGGATCTCGGTTTTCTTTCTTTTTTTGGTGGGGGGGGGGTCCTTTTCTTTTAACGTAGCAACACTAGGCTGTAGAGATGCATGACTTAAAATGTGGTATCATCTAGTAATTTGTTTTAGGATATTCTTGATGCTCTGATCAAGTTTTAAGTTTCCTTCATTGATTCCTAAGTTTTCCTTCAGTGAAATGTCTTATATAATTTTTCATAATTTCCTACAAACGGTGGTAAGTCACAACTACCACTGTCAATGTTAATTGGAGTGACAAGCTTCTATGCAGAAAGCTGAAGGCAAATCATCAGGCCAAGGACCTATGAGATCTGGGAACAGGCAATCCGTCTCAGAGCGCACTGTTAACAAACAGCAAGAAATAAAAGGGACATGTGAAATGGTGCAAACCACCAGGCCACTTATTTATATTGACTGCTGACCAATCTGGATAAAGTGCCTGTTATAAATTGCTTTAACTTAATAATTATGCAGTATGAGACTGCTTTAAAGTTATATATCTTGATTACCCAAAGAGCATTACTTAAAGTACTGGTAAGATTTACATGATAATTTAAGTCTCTTTTTGAACTTCTTTTTAAAAATTACAAAGGTAATGACACAGGAAATGGCACACTTATTTTCCCATAGTTATTACTGAGTCTTAGGACAGTATAATACACACCAGGTGGATTCTAATGGTATTTGAAGCATATGTATTAAGAAAATTATTCTGACTAAAAATAATCCAGATATATTCAAATCTTTCACAGTTACAGAAATAAATTATCAAGCAGCCAATATGATTGGAGTTTTCATTACAATGCTTCTCAGAGAAAATGCAAAAAAATCATCATAAAATGCCATTTTGAGACTGCTTTAGAAAATCTTTACTATGAGAATGATCTCAAAATAAGTAGACTTCCTATTAACGTAAATGCTATTTTCTAAAGTATTTATTTATCTGGTTGTTCCAGTCTCAACTGTGGTATATGGAATCTTTAGTTGTAGCAAGTGGGATCGAGTTCCCTGAACAGGAATCAAACCCCAAACCCCGGGCCCCCCTGCATTGGGGATGTGGAGTCTTAGCCACTGGACCACCAAAGAAGTCTCAACTTAAATGTTACTTTTATAGTTAGAAAGCAGGTATTAATTTGATGTAATTCCCTTATTCATTAGAAAAAAATGACCTTTGTTTTTAGATTCTTCTTTTATTCAAATGAATATACTGAATACAACTGTGGTTTCCTTTTGCAGGTAAGTTAAAAATAACTCACCGTACTGCAAGCTTAAATATTTACTACTTCTAAACAAAGCTATGCCATATTACCTATATACTTAAATCACTCAGAATGATTTCTTGTGCTTCCACTGCATTATTTTTAATTATATAATTACAAAAGACTCACAATCTCCTACCCAAAACTCTATTAACCATGTCATAATTTGGAATGTGGCCAAATCTAGTCATCTTCTGGAATTTTAAAGGGTTATATTAAGTTTAAATTGTACAGTATGTATGGAATCCAAGAATAAACCACAATTATGTGCAATTCCAAGGTGTTTTGTTTGGTCTTTAAATTTCACTTGAATAAGTATAAATCATTTCTTTATACTGCACAGAAAAATTTAGTCTATAAAAGCTTAATGAAGGACCAAATTCTGTATAGAAAGTAGATAAAATAATAATCTTTTATTTGCTTATCTATTGGCCTCCAATAATGAAAGCAAGAAGTTTCAGAATTTTAAGTAAAGGCAGAAAGATCAAATTCAGCCAGAAAAATATGGCATTTCATTAAGCATAAGAGACTACATTATTTTTTTCAAGTCAGTATTCTATGCTTTGGACAGTTTAAATGAGTAAACGCAGATTTATAATGCCAGGAAACAGATGGGTCATGTTTTGTTTTCCCAGGAAAGACCCTAAGGCCGAATATATATCAGAATGTGGCATATGATTATTTCAATAGTTAACTCAAGCCAGAGCAAAGCAACCAGATTGTTTTTGCCTTATTATTGCCAACTTTCTAGTCTTGATGAAATAAACATTAGCAATGTTTAATAAAGGCCACATTACATCTACTTTGAAATCAGAGCTAACAATTATATGATAGGAAATTTTTCTTTGGGTATACCTGGATCTATAATTTTTTGCCTCTTAGCTGAGAGCAATTTTTCCCACTGTGTACACAAAATCATAAAATCGTAAATGCTAGGAATTATATAGGCTGATATAAATGCTGTGAACACAGTTTGAAGCATAAGCATATTCTTAGTAACCCTCCATTTAGCCAATATTACCTTGGCTCAACAGTGGTCAGTGGCTTTTAGACAGTGGAAAAATCTGAGAACATATACATATTTTACTGAATTGCTAATGATTCATCAAAATTATTGAGGGAAAAGCAGGATTTCAGAGCTTAGACCTTATGGAGAGTCCACTGAATAAACCTGATTAAAGCCAACCCAGGATTTAATTTTAAGTCCATTTAGGTTTATCAAGTGTTTAAAAATATTAGTAGAATTTGAATGAAACTGACAGATTAACTGACTTCAGAGGAGCACATAAATTGACCCATAATTGCACACATCTTGTTGTTATTCCGATTCCAGGAACACAGCTGATAAAAATAAGAGATCTATGTGTTTCCTCTGTCCATGAATGCTTTAATCACCGAAACTTAATAATCAGAGCACCATTCTTTTTTTTTTTGGTAATTATTTTGGGATGGTCTTCATTTGAACATGAAAGTGATACATTAAGGGTAAAACAAGAGGGGAGAAATCAATAAAGCTTGCATGGAGCCACTGGCTTTAATTTGTACATGCTGTTTGAAACTGTTATGTTGAGACTAAAAAAAAAGAAAAAAGAAAGAAAACAGCCATAGGGAAAGAACAGACATTCATAAAAAGAATAGGAAATACAGTATAACTGGATCTTCTACATAAGCAAACAAACTGCAACAAACAAAGGTTAAAAGTCACTGAGTAAAAATGAGTATTTATTAGATCTATCTATTACTTTCTTTACGCAAAAAGGCTATTCTAGCTAGGTAACAATGGAGTAACATAACAAAGATGAATTTAAGCTAACTCAATACAAGTCTATTTAAAAACTATTGTTTAGTTGCTAAGTCATGTCTGACTCTTTTGCCATCCCGTGGACTGCAGCATGCCAGGCTCCCCTGTGGGATTCTCTGGCTAGAATACTGGACTGGGTTGCCATTTCCTCCTCTAGGAGATCTTCCCTACCCAGGGATGGAACCCCCATTTCCTGCAGTGGCAGGCGGTTCTTTACCACTGAGCCACCAGGGAAGTCTTACATACATGTAAACTGTGGTAAAATCGAAAAAAAATTTTTTCAGGCTTAGCACAAATCAATGTTTTCTATGATCTCCCCAGTTAATTTTGATTTGGCTTAAGATTTGACCAGAGGCCACAAAACAGGCACATTTATTAATCAATTGCAATAGTATTTGCCATGTAAATAAGATTTGCTAGCCTTATTTCCATACGCAGCAATATGGGAGCTTAGCATGCTGGGTCACAAATTATAATATCTGGACCTTCTATTTTTTGTAATAATTTTGCTTTTTGAAGTTAACTAGGGATTAACATTAATCACTTAGAATATTTCTATCAATGAAGTTGGAAGAATATTGCTCATTTATTTGAGTCATTTAAAAACTTTTTCTTAGAGCAGAATTATTTCATTTTGGGAAAACATCTAGAATTTCGCTAGCCAAAACAAACACACACAAGGTTTTTACAACTGATAGGGAGCAATAGGTGATCTTCCTCACACTCCCACAAGGAACACATTCATTTCCTCAACCTAGTTTAAACTTTCAGTGTCAAATGAGGTGTTAATATAAAAGCGGATCAAAAATAATGGTGTTATCTATTTTCCTTATTTCACTCTTAAGGAATTAGACACAGAAGCAGTCAGTGAGGGAGTCCTAGCTGTACCCCATGTTCTTGACGTGCAAGCCATATCTTTCCCCATCACTATTTGTCTCTTAGAAGTGGGAACTCTAAAGCCTGAACGTGAAATTAATTATTTACGGTCAGTTTAGAATTCTCTTTTGTTTAAAAGTTGCTTACTCTGAAGTGTGAAGTTTCCTTATATGGTCCACCAACTAAAAGCTGCAGGGATTTGGTTGTTTCCTAGTTTGGTAGTCAGGGACTGATTTACATTGTTGACAAATGTACCTTGTAGAATCCCCGTGTTCAAAGATGTGGAAACAACATACTTCAGTGAGAATTCATATGCAAAGTTAATACACAAACTTTCATTGGAGGAAAAAGGCTGAAAAATCATAAGAAAATAGATTTTAAATGTCATGGATTTCTTTTTGAGTAATAATAAGGAGGCTGACTAACTGAAGAAAGTTGTACAATGAAAATACTTCTTCCAGAATATCCTTTAGGTTTATTCATCAACAGCTATTACTTGCCCCTCCATGCCATGTCAGGCACCATTATTTTTAATTTGTAATACAGCAGGGAATTTATAAGAGTAGATTTATTATATCTATTGTAAGCCTTAGAACATTAGATTCCATGATAACAGGTTCAGTATAGCAAGGCACAAGGGATCATCTGACTAAAACTTCTAAAAGTTAGTATTTGACAGCTATTTTCACTCAGATATGATCAGAATTGTACCTAAAAACATGGGATTTATTAATACTTTTAGAGTGAATATCTGAGCTATTTTCTACAACCCATAAAGTTTTACTTAATTCATAAATTTTAAATATTACCACTAAGATGATTAAACTCACTGTTCACCTGCAAACGAAATTGTGTCTACCTGATCTGACTAAAGGACTTCATGAATTCTGTTCCTTTTAATTTCTTCTATGTAAAACCCAAAATAATGGTTTGGAAAACAATATTCTTTACACATTAAGATGGGAATTCTCTTTGTATGATTCTGTCATTATCTACCTTACTCATATTTCAAAGGAACTTATTTGGTAGTATTCTACTCACTAGACAAGTTTTGTACAAAAAATATTCTGAGTAAAATCAGTATCAACAATATAAGCAGCAAAACAATAATAATATATGATATGTGTCAAGAGCTTCCTTTGTGTCAAAAATGGTGTTCAGTACTTTACACATTTCTGTCTTACTGATGGTTATTATTTAGAACAGTTTTATAGAGTTATTATCATAGACAGAAAAACAGGATTTGGACCTTAGTATTTAATACTCTTGGCTCAATGGTAAAGAATCCACCTGCTAATGCAGGATATGTGGGCTTTATCCCTGGGTCGGGAAGATACCCTGGAGGAGGAAATGGCAACTCACTCCAGTACTCTTGTCTGGAAAACCTCATGGACAGAGGAGCCCGGGGTCTATAGTCCAATGGGTCGCAAAGAGCCAGACATGACTTTGCAACTACACATGTACGTATGTAATACTCTACCTTACCTCTATCTTCTATGCCTCCTGTACTCCATACTGTGTGGTTATAGTACTCAGGGCAATGCTGACGTTATAGAAACTTTGAGAATGTACAGAAAGGTTCTCACCTTAGACCAGTCACCCATCCGCCACACGTAGCATTTGGAGTAATCCTCACAGTCTTCAGCCTCCCTGGGTCGGGTGGAGAGGACACATTTCTTTCTAGGGTTAGTACACCTCACAGTCCGGTGACGTACACCTTTGCCACACTTGACCGAACACTGGAAAATAATGTCAGAGACTGTGGGTAAAGCTGGTGATTAGAAGATATAGACTTGATGATCAAGTTACATTAGGAACTGGTTCTTATCTCTCATACACCTATCACCTACACAAAGGCCAGAATGAAGGCTATACCCTAGCATCGGAGGCCAGACGGTGCTTCAGGCGCAGTGCTAGAAATTAATGGGTTTCAGGAACACAGGACCATTACTACAGAGTTCTACAACACAGTGATTGCTTACGAAAGACGGATAGACAGTGGCCAAAGTGTAAAACACTAACCTAATGACTGACATCAAATTATCATATATAGTTATGTAAGGAAATCCATTTTATTTTTGGTGAAGACTTAGCTTGTGTTAGCCTTAAGAAATGCTTGTAAAAAAATGACAATTTCTAAGGATATAAAGTTAGAACAGAGAATATGCAGCAAAAACAAAAGTTCCTTTACATAATTATACACTTCTAGAAATCATCATTCTACATGGTTGTTTGGATTGAAAATATAATTCAGTTCCAAAAGTTCAGTTCATCTCATGAATAACTAATGCTTGATTAATGATGTGATATAACAGGTATGAGGCCTGTAGGATATAACTGACCTTCTCTTTTACATTTATGCTCCCCATTAAGGAACAGGTATAAAGCTTCCCAGTCTACAAGAGTGTGCAGCACTGATTATCTGGACACAGGAACCAAAATGCCATTGGGTATGACAGCTGAGAGGGAGGAAGGGATGAGAGATATGGCAAAACTGGAAAACTCTAATTTATATTTATATCTGGAAAAGTTCCAAAGAAAGAGCTACAGCGAAACAGCAAGGATGTAGCAGCAGACTTCAACAGTTGTTTTTCTGAAAACTGAAGCATAGAACTTATGAGATTTTAAATATAATACATTTGGCACAAATGAGTCATTGTCTCATTTGTGTGATTTGGTATTTTAATATTTACAATTATTTTTTTTTTTCCAATAGGGCTTCCTTGGTGGCTCAGCAGTAAAGAATCTGCCTGCCAGCAGAAGCCGCAGGAGATTAGGGTTCGATCCCTGGGGCAGAAAGATCCCCTGGAGAAGGGAATGGCAACCCACTCCAGTATTCTTGCCTGGGGACTCCCGTGGACAGAAGAGCCCTCAGGGGCTGCAGTCCATGGGGTTGCAAAGAATCGGACATGACTGAAGTGACTTGGCACATTTTTTCCAATGGAAACTAATCCTGTTCTATAAATTCAATTTTTATATTAAATAAAAACAAAAGAGACATTTTAAAAATTGGTATATTACTTTGAGACATATTACTTCTCCCATCTGGTGCCAAAAATCTGTATGTTAGAACATTTCTGACCTAATCCCTCCTGAAGAGTTTGCAAAAGTGTTACACTTAAGCTGAAGGTAGGGTATTTCTGTTTCTCTGATGTTCAAGTGAATCGTTTCTCCAGCCTGAACTGATCCATTTTCATGTAAAACTGATATACATAATACATGATGAAGAATCTTTTCAACAAAATCTTTTGTTTTTAATGAATGAAACATTTATTAATCCAGTATAACTTGTTCTAATGCTCCGTGTTGGCAGCCACCCCCTGTCTGGATGTTTTGTCCAGACCCCTCTGTCTCTGAGGTGTTCAGTTGGCAACCCCCTTCTTCATCCTTTTCTACCATTTTCAGCCCTGCCAGGGCCTTAGGACCTGGAAGGCTATGCTCTCGGAGTCTCTACTGAAAAGGCTAGTAAAGCTCAGAAATAAGACAAGAGAAAGATACACTATTTGCTAGTGCGTTTTTTTGGGGGGGAGGTTGGGTTAACTGAAGAATATCTCCAAACCTTATTATCTAAGCTATTCTGTCCTCAGTTTTCAAACAAATGGCTACTTACTGCAGCTTGGCATTTTCAGTTTGTCATTTTTACATCCCAACTAATATTTTGAAATCAAGCATATGAATGTTTCGGCTATGGACGTGCATGCACATGTGTCTTTGCACATGTATATTCGTGTACAAGTGTGAGAGTGTTCGTGTACATGCACCCACAAGCCCACCTAAAATGCTTTGGAGTGGCTAGTAAATATAAGCAATAACTGGTGTTAATCATCATGAGAAGACATGTACCATGATAATGAAATAAGCAGTTTGGCATGGGACAAAGCTGTATGCTACACGTTATAAGCTGGTGGGTACATATGCGGTGTTAGGTAGTGCTGAGGTCAAATCTCAGGTCCAGCACTTAAGTAGGACTTTGAGTAAACTAATTTCTCTGAGCTAAAGTATTATAAAATGATGAAACTTAACTTTTCTGCATTGGCGATTAAATATCAAAAAGGTACTAACTATGAGGTAAAAACAGCAGCCTTGTTCATAAGAAATGACTCGTAAGTGTTAATATTCTTTCCTCTCTTTTCTCTTCTAAATGCTCAGAGATATAAAATGAGTCAATGTGAATTTTCATATGTGCCCACTATAGAGTATACTTATGGCATAGAAATTAAAAATCTGGATTCTAAAATATGCATAATATATGCTTGTGATTTTATTGCGATATTCACAATATAAAGAATAAATCAGTTTTTTCCTTGAAATGAATGTATTCCTTTTATCACCAGGAAAATCAATAAACAGTATTAAAACTGCCATGCAGAGAGACTCTGATTTTGATACAATACAACCTTATACAGGCTGAGAGTCAGAAAGGAAGAAGAAAACGGAGAAGCATCGGGGCAGAGACCATACCTCGGACCACACGCCCGCCTCCCACACGGTCATGCAGTCCTGGCCCTCGCAGCGCTGGGCGGAGGCAGGCTTGGGCCCCGCGCAGTCCCTCTCCCGGGCTCTGGTCAAGGTTCCATTGCTCAGCTGCTGGGTACAGGCCACTTGTCTGTTCTGCATCCCTTTTCCACAAGTCCGTGAACAGGGGGTCCATTCTGTCATCATCCATCTAAAAGTAAAGCAACAGTCAGTGAGACAAACTAAAAGATATCTACTTACTGAATATTTTGACATGGTTCGGAGAAGGCAATGGCACCCCACTCCAGTACTCTCGCTTGGAAAATCCCATGGATGGAGGAGCCTGGTAGGCTGTAGTCCATGGGGTCGCTAAGAGTCGGACACGACTGAGCGACTTCCCTTTCACTTTTCACTTTCATGCATTGGAGAGGGAAATGGCAACCCACTCCAGTACTCTCACCTGGAGAATCCCAGGGACGGGGAGCCTGGTGGGCTGCCGTCTATGGGGTTGCACAGAGTCGGACATGACTGAAGCGACTTGGCAGCAGCAGCAGAATTAGCAGAATGCAATACATTAAGTTTATACTACTGTATTTTTTTAACTAATATTTGAGTTTTTTCCTACAATACCAAGGCTTTCTATTGCTTTGAATTCTCCATACTTTTTATCTCAGAGCCTTGCTCTTGTTAGAATCTCAAAGGACTTGTCAGACTCAGGCCCTGTCATATCGCATGCTTTTGCTGGCTACTGCCTGTCTGTTGCCATATTGAGGGGTCTAACAAGAACAAACTGCTAACATAAATGAGTTTGTTCCTATTCTCTGCATTTAGAACCTTCACAATAACCCCACCTGTTAAGTTCTACAACTTCTGCAGCCATTTACAGAAGGGAAACTGAGGCAAGGGGAGGTGTAGTGACTTCCCTAAGGTTACAAGGTTGTGGAGTCAGAAACTGAAATGAGACTGCCGACTACCTCACAAGGGGACACATGCAGGTATTAGCAAATAAAAGAAGCCTGTCTTGGAGAACCCCACTTACCTGGGGGAAGCAATCACTAACGTATTGTGCCCATCACCTGCAACCAGGTTTTAGTGTCTGGGGTGGACCCTCCAGGGAGAGCCAAAGTCGCTTCTTTAGGCTAGCTAATATCTTGTTACAAGGTGATCATTAGCATCGAAGTGACAGGCTACATGCAAAGTGAGCTGATTTTAGAGGTTCTCAGGACAGAACTCCAATATTATTCTCAGATTTCACTGATTCTGCCAATTCATATGTATTTTAATACATAGATGAGGATCCTTTTTCCAAACAACCATTACGGGCAGTGATACATCTCTATGCCACTTCCATTTCTAATGAATTGGGATCAACCCTGAGGACCATTCATTTAAACACCTCCCAAATTTATTTCAGGAAGGAACCAAGGCCTATGACAGAAAAGTGATTCCTAAAATTTGCATGATTCCTGTCAAAAAAAAAAAAAAGCCCTCTGGGCCTTTCGGATTATTTAGATAACCTTATAGGGGGATTTGGGGATTCCCAGGTGGCACTAGTGGTTAGGAAGATCCCCTAGAGGCGGGCAGAGCAACCCACCCCAGTATTCTTGCCTGGAGAATCCCATGGACAGAGGAGCCTGGTGGGCTACAGTCCATAAGTTCACAAATAGTCAGACATGACTGAAGTGACTTAGCACACATGCACATAGGGGGACTTAAATCCCTTACTAAATGATCTACATAACACCACAGCACAGGGCAATCAGAAGCCATGAGCGTCATGCTGGGTTCCTTACTATGCGTATTCGTGAAACAATACTTAGCAGCTGCTAAGGTTCCATGTTTCTCATTTGTTAGTGTTTATTATTGTAGTGTCTGACATACAAAAGGCATTGAGTATATAGTACGTTCTATATATATCAGAGTGTATTTATAATTATTCTTTTATTTCTCTGTTTATCTTAGAACATAAACCATATGCTCAACTGACTTCTAGACCTTTCTGTTTCACCTTATGGAACTTATTTCCGAAGCATCCGCAGCCTTGATCCTTAACATCCAGGTCCAAGACCCTCCCTCCTAGAGTACTTTCTCCATCCATTCCACAAGGACTCTGCTATCCTCTGCCCTCTGTCACCTGGCTTGTGGCAATGTTCCAAAATTTGAGAAGTCACATGCTCATGCCATCTAGTTTTCGCCTCTGTATAATGGCTCACTCCTAAATGAGTCTGTGCTCCTATTTCAAAAATAGAAGAAAACATCACAATAACATTTGCACTCCAATACTGCCTCTAAGAAAGTTCCTGTCTGCTCGCCTCCCAAGTATGATGCAGACCTACCAGTTTGCTATGGAGTCCCCTAGTGGATTTTTCCTAAAGTGAATATTTATCTTCCAAGTTTATTTCAGTTTCTGCTTGATCTTTCCCCACAAGAATACCTAGGCTATAAGAACAATGTAAACCCATCTATATGTCTTGCCCCTAAACTAGGGATCCAACCATGGAACTACAGAAGACAGTTGAAAAGAGAAGTGTTTACAATTTCATGAAATCTCAAATTTTTAAAATAAAATAAATTTTAGAGATCCATAGTGCAACAATAAAAAGTCACTTTTTAAAAATCCCTTGGAAAACTGCTGAAAAATAAGGAAATAAGGGAAACATTTTGTATCTTAGAATTCATCTAATTTGGAATTATCTCATTTTCTTATCTGCAAGACTACTGCTTACACAGCTAGTACATCAATGTATTTTCTATATGGTGCACAAGGTTACAGCATGCTATTTGGCGACTTTTTCAATAAATGTCAATAGTAATTAGAATGTTTCTCACCACACTGGGGGGAAAAACGCAAAAGGAATGAAGCTTGTGCTATAGAAATAAGTCTTGGCAAGTTTTCCTGTGATGACGCCTCATAACTGCCGCATCCATTTCTTGCTTTTCAATATTTTTGTTAACCTCACTACATTGCTTCCTGGTGGTTAAAATACACCACCTCCTTTTCCAAGAGAAAGTAGACAATAATCTCTAACAAAAAGAGAGATTCCAGTTTCCAGCTGAAAAAATTTTTCACTCAGAAATGCACTGGCCTTTTAAAAGCATTCATTTTACCAAGTCATTATCAAGGCATTTTCCCCCAAGACAACTGAGGTCAGTGAATGAACAATAACTGGCCTGTACTTTACACTCCGATTCTTCACAGACCCAGTATGGAAGTGACAAAATGTTCTAGAGTCCTCAAATCCGGCTCATTCAATGTTCCTGACAGACCAGAAAAAGCCACTGCTCTTTGACCCAGATGGGAAAGCTATATGGTATATAAAACACATGCTGTTTTGAAACATTTTAATAAATGATTTAACACAAGGTAAATTAGCATTTGATGTTTATTAAAAAGGATGAAAACAAAAAAGATAATTCTTAGGAATAGTAATAACAACAAAAAATTTAAGTTCTTTAACTGACAAGGCAAAAACTAAAAATTCAGCTTCTGTATCTATCTGCTTAGCAATGAATGAAAAAGAACCAAGGACCGGACTCTAGGCAACAGTATTTCCCTAGCTCACCCTTTCTGTTGATTAGCACCCTGCTTTACGAAAACACTTAATTGGTTCACTTACAGAGTTAGGATGAAAAGAATATAGTCTGGCTGGAGCAAAGGGACTGTTAAACATTACTGAAAGTACTTTAGTATACTTTTTTCTTTTGGATATTCTTTTACATATTAATACTCTGTTCTTTAGGAGCATGTTTTTCCCTGTCAGGGAAGAGGGTAGAACTGTTAGAACATGAAGGCAAAGGAAAGAAAAAGTAGTAATCAGCTTTTGATACCTTAAATATTCTGAGTCTACAGAAAAGCAAGTCTTGAAATTTCAGCTTTGTAGAGGAAGACAAGATTATCCAAATTCTTTTAAGCTCTTATTAACATGCTGCTGCTAAGTCGCTTCAGTCGTGTCCGACTCTGTGCAACCCCATAAATGGCAGCCCACCAGGCTCCTCCGACCCCGGGAATCTCCAGGCAAGAACACTGGAGTGGGTTGCCATTTCCTTCTCCAACGCATGAAAGTGAAAAGTGAAAGTGAAGTCGCTCAGTCGTGTCCGACACTCAGCGACCCCATGGACTGCAGTCTTCCAGGCTCCTCCATCCATGGAATTTTCCAGGCAAGAGTACTGGAGTGGAGCTGCCATTGCCTTCTCCCTCATTAACATAGCATGAGCCAGATATGGAGAGGTTTGCAATAAGCCAGAAACAGAGGGAACTCAGATGCGGTGCTACATCTGACGGGGGAAGGTGGAGGGGAAAAGAGAAACCAGAAGAACTGAGCATTAGCCTGTGTGACACCAATTCCCAGAGAGACAGAAAAAGCCTAAATATAGTTAACTGGCAGCTCTCCTGCTCCTTCTCCTTCAGCTCCCCATACATTGTAGTGGAAGGTCACGAGGAAGCTTATCTTAGAGAGCGCCCCAAAGCTACCAGTTCTCTGACTATCTGAGTTGTGGGATGTATACATTCACTGTGACTCCACTACAGAAACTACTGGGACAGGAGATCAATCGTTTGACTCCCTAAGAACTCATGCATATACCCTAACTCACTGAGCTTCAACAAATCTCTGACTGTCAGGACAGAATAAAAGTCTCTGTTTCCAGATTCTAGGGAAGTCAAGCCAGCCTCAGACTCTTTCGGTCACTCTATCCTTCAAAGCTGTGAGGACAAATGACACTGGGGCCGAGTTCCACTCAAGCCCACTAGCAATTTTTATATGAGAGCACAGTGACTTTTCAGGAGCCCTGTGCCAGAAACCATTCTGCACAGCCTTGCTGTGAGCCTACTCCAAAATCATGCTTAGGTTCCATTCACCCATCTCTGCTGGCTACTAAGGGGTATCCTTCCTTCTACATCACTTTAAGCTGCTCGGCACGGGCTGTTCGATCCCCTACGCATGGGCTTCTTGCCTGCTTTGTTGCTTATTACTCACTGAGAAAGTCACAGGGGACCAAAGGAACCAATTTTCTAATAACTTGGATCCAGGTCAGGAATCTGGTGATCAGAGATCAAGAATCAAACAGTTTGTCTCTGGGGCAAAGAAGTGAGAATCTAAACTTGGGGGCCGGAAGGACCAAATGCTCTCACTGTTATGTCAGGGACTGGGTCCTGGTCAGTCCCACTCTGGTTTATATCATCATTGGCAGGTCCCTGGTGGCTCAGAGGTTAAAGCGTCTGCCTCCAATGCCGGAGACCCGGGTTTGATCCCTGGGTTCGGAAGATCCCCTGGAGAAGGAAATGGCAATCCACTCCAGTATTCTTGCCTGGAAAATCCCACGGACGGAGAGGCCTAGTAGGTTACACTCCATGGGGTCGCAAAGAGTCGGACACGACAGAGCGACTTCACCTTAACATAACATTTTGGAGAATTTAGGAATGAGTAGTTGAATTCAGCCAAATAATTCGGTTTCTGAAGAGGTAACCAACAGGTTACCAAATAATTTTAACTACTCCTTCCTTATTCAGTTAGGAGCTGTTTTCACCCTGTGAACAATAGATAAAGTGGACATCAAGCCTAGCCTTGCTTCTCCAACACCCGTTCCCTAGAGTTGATTACGCTCCTTTCTTGCTGCTGCTAAGTCGTTTCAGTCGTGTCCGACTCTGTGCGACCCCACAGACGGCAGCCCACCAGGCTCTCCGTCCCTGGGATTCTCCAGGCAAGAACACTGGAGTGGGTTGCCATTTCCTTCTCCAATGCATGAAAGTGAAAGTGAAGTCGCTCAGTCGTGTTTGACTCCTAGGGACCCCATGGACTGCAGCCTATCAGGTTCCTCCGCCCATGGGATTTTCCAGGCTAGAGTCCTGGAGTGGGTTG
>SJYC01104237.1:0-21670 GCA_006408675.1 Madoqua kirkii | reverse complement strand
TTTTTTTTTTTACTATAAAATTGTATTTGTTGAACTTTATAGAACTCTTTTGAGGCCTGGCTTAATGGTGACTTATCTTCAAAAAAGACTTGCATTTACACATACCAGCTATCTTGGTAACCTCATTAAAAGAAATGTCTTGAGGATTTTGGACTTCCCTGGTGGCTCAGAGGTTAAAGCGTCTGCCTCCAATGCGGGAGACCCAGGGTTCGATCCCTGGGTCGGGAAGATCCCTTGGAGAAGGAAATGGCAATCTACTCCAGTATTTTTGCCTGGAGAATCCCATGGATGGAGAAGCCTAGTAAGTTACAGTCCACGAGGTCGCAAAGAGTTGGACATGACTGAGCAACTTCACTTTCACCTTCAGAGTAAACTGGTGCTAGAAATTCATAGGAACATTTACTTTGGTTTGCAAATGCTCAGGAAAGTAGCTTTTCTACCTTCACTCAATGCCAAAGTTACTACAGACACATTTCTTGATTTTCTCCTTTGGTGGTACAAAGGAAACATACATAGGGCATCTCCTCATGAGCTTACACTGAGTCTGTAAATTCTTTGGGGTCCCCGTTTACATAGAGGTGTTGCGTTTCTGCTTTGTAAAGATCCTGGGCTTTGTCATCTGTCCAGTTCCTGTTGGCTCTCAGTGTTTAAACTGATCACCAGGATTAAGCATAAGTGGGGCTTCAGTCAGCCTTATTTTCTGGCTTCCTGTTCTCATTTTGTTTCTGGCAGGTGAGGGGTCCTAACTTCTTTCCAGTTCAGAGGTAAATAAAGTGTTCCTTTTTTTCCCCTCTCGTTTTGTACTCTGCTCAACATTTTAAAGTGTTTTCAGTGAGAATTTTTCCCACAGTTTTTGTTGTACATTTTCCTGATAGCACACCTCTACAAAAACTACAGATCAATCTTCCTCATGAATAATAATACAAAAATCCTCAACAAAACACTAGCTTCTGAACCAAATTCAGGAGCACAAAAGGCATTTAAATAAAAAAGGAGGAATTAAAATTATTTTTGTTTGCAGATGGTATATGTATGAGCCACTAAAGATTTTGCAAAAAACTCATTAGAAGTAATGAATAAATTCAGTAAAGTAGCAGGATATAATGTCAACACAAAAAGCAGTTGCATTTCCATATATGAATAATGAACAATCTAAAAGGAAGTCAAGAAAAGATTTCTATTTACAGTTGCATAGCATCAAAAATAACTAAATACTTGGGAATTAACTTTACAGAAGAGGTGAATACGTATACAATGAAAATTACAAAACATTTCTGAAAGAAATTAAAGAAGATAAATAAATGAAAGCACATCTCAGATTCATAACTTAGAAGGCTTAATATTGTTTAAGATGTCAGTATTATCCAAAGTGGCCTACAAATTCAGTGCAATCTCTGTCAAAGTTTTGATGGCTTTTTGTGCAGAAATTTAAAAAAATCTATCCTAAAATTTATAGGGAATCTCAGGAGACTCTGAATAACCAAAACAATCTTGAAAAAATAGGAACAAAGCTGGAGACTCACACTTCCTGATGTCAAAACTTACTAGAAAGCTACAGTAATCAAAACCTGTGTTACTGGCATAAAAATAGACATACAAATCAATGGAATTGAACAGAGATCCCAGAATTAAATCTTCACATATATGGCCAAATGCTTTCTACATGGGTGCCAAGCTCATTCAATGGAGAAACCATAGTCTTTCAACCAGCAGTGCTGGGAAAACTGAGTATCCACATGCAGAAAATTGAAGTTGGACTCTAATCCTACATATAAAATTTAACCCAAAGTGGATCAAAGTTCTAAATGTCAGACTTAAAACTATAAAAGTCTTACAAGAAAATAAAAGGCAAAAGTTCCACAACATTGAATTTGACAGTGATTTCTTAGACATTGCACCAAAGGGACAGAATATAAAAGAAAAACAGAAAAACTTCATGAAAATTGAAAACTACATGAAAAGACACTATTAACAGAGTAAAAACCCACAAACTGGGAGAAAATATCTGAAAGTCAATCTGATAAAGAGATTCAGATCCAGAATATACAGAGAAAAAAATTGATCAAAAACAACAAAAAAATCAAACAGCCTAAATAAAAAATGGGCAAGGACCTGAACAGATCTTTCTCCAAAGAAGTTATACAAAGCCAACAAGTGCATGAAAAGATATTCAATGTCACTTATTATTAGACATATACAAGTCAAATCCCTAATAAGATAACACTTCATAGCTATTAGGATGGCTACTATTAAAATAGAAAACAAGTGTTGGTGAAGATATGAAGAAACTGGAACCCTTGTAACCTATTGGTAGAAACTGTGAATGGTGTGGTAACTCTGGAAAATGTTACATAGTTCCTAAAAAAATTAAAAATAAAATTAGTCTATAATCCAAGAATTCTACTTCTGGGTATATACTCAAGAGAATGAAAAGCCAGGTCTTTAAGAGATATTCATATATCCATATTCATAGCAACATTATTCACAATAGCTAAAAATGTGAAAGCAATCCAAGAATACATGAATAAATGAGTGGATAAGCAAAAGGTGTTTTACATATATATATATATATACATACACACACACACATACATATATATATGTACAGACATTGGTATAATAGCTGTTAAAAAGATGGGAATGTTGACTTATGCTACAGTATAGCTAAATATTGAGAGCATTATGGTAAAGGATAGATCAGTCATAAAAGGACATTTATGGTGTGATTCCGTATGTATAAGATACTAGAGTGGTCAAATTCATGGAGATAGAAAAGCAAGATGGAGGTTACCAGGGAATAGGAAGACAGGAGAATGAGGAGCTGCTATTAATGGGTACAGAGTTTCAGGTTTACGAGATTAAGAGTCCTGGAGATGGATGGTGGTAGCTGTACAACATAGTGAATGTACTCAATGTCATCAAACTATACACTTAATATAGGTAAGATGTCAATTTTGTTATATGTATTTGCCACAATTCTTTTAAAAAGGGTTTTAAGGGGACTAAAGATATTCATGTTGGAATCCCTGGAACGTATGACTTCTATCTTATATGGCAAACAAATAACATTGCAAATATGGTTAAATTAATTAATATGGTCTCCAGAGGGGGAGATTTTCCTGGATATTACCATAGTGGGCCTAAAATGCAATCACATGTAGCTTTTTAAGAGGAAGGAGGAGTGGAACACAGAAAAAGAAGAGAAGGCAATGATGGTAGGAGGTACATATTGAAGCGCTACGGTCAAAGGAAAAGAATGCAGGGAGCAGAGAATCTGGAAGGGAGCAGGAATGAATGCCACCCTAGAAACTTCAAAGAGAGCACGGTTTTGCAGACACCTTGACTTTTGGTCCAGTAAAACTGATTATGGCCTCCAGAACTTTGGCAGAATACACTCCTCTCATTTTAAACCACCAACTTTGTGGTAACAGTCGCAGCAGGCATAGGACACTGATACACTGACATTTACTATAATGGGACAACTAAAAAAGAGGCTTCCGCACAGATGAAAATAAAAGTTTTGATTTAGACATTATTTCTGAGGTCTACATGAAAATTTGATAATTTATATCAAATAAAAATGTAAAGAATGGAGCCAAATGTGATTCCTCAGAGAGAGAGTATAGCAGAGAAAACAGCAGGGCCCAGGCTTGAACCTCACAGCATGGGAACCTTGGGAAATTATGTGCAGACTGAGAATCCAACAAAAGAGGGCATTTGCTGACTTTGATCTGTTGAAGAGAGACAAAAAAAAAAAAAAAAGAAAAGAGGAGTAGCAACACTCATATCAGAGAAAACAGACTTTAAAATAAAGGCTGTTACGAGATAATAGGAAACTAGATAACGATCAAGGGATTAAGAACATATGACTATTGTAAATTTATATGCACCCAACATAGGAGCAGCTCAATATATAAGGCAAACACTAACAGTCAAAGCTATGACAGACCTAGACAGCATATTAGGAAGCAGAGACATTTCTTTCCCAACAAAGGTCTGTATAACCAAAGCTATGGTCTTTCCAGTAGTCATGTATATATGTGAGAGTTGGGACTATAAAGAAGGCTGAGTGTCGAACAACTGATGCTTTTGTCAACTGTGGTGTTGGAGGACTCTTAAGAGTTGCTTGACTGCAAGGAGATCAAACTAGCCAATTCTAAAGGAAATCAATGCTGAATATTCATTGGAAGGACTGATGCTAAAGCTGAAGCTCCAGTACTTTGGCCACCTGATATGAAGAGCTGACTCATTAGAAAAGACCCTGATGCTGGGAAAGATTGAAGGCAGGAGGAGAAGGTGATGACAGAGGGCAAGATGGTTGGATGGCATCACCGACTCAGTGGGCATGAGTTTGAGCCAGCTCCAGGAGATGGTGAAGCCTGGTGTGTTGCAGTTCATGGGGTCGCAAAGAGTCGGTCACGACTGAGCAACTGAACAACAGTCATAAAAGGGGAAATTGATAGTAACACTAATAGTGGGGGCCTTTAACACTTCCTTTATATCAATGGACGGATCATCAATTAATTATTAGAGAAATGCAAATGAAAACTATTGTGAGTTATCACCTCACATCAGTCAAAATGGCCATCATCAAAAAGTCTGAGGGAAGGGGAAGGTGAAGGTGAAGTCACTCAGTCGTGTCCGACTCTTTGTGACCCCGTGGACTGTAACCTACTAGGCTTCTCCATCCATGGGATTCTCCAGGCAAGAATACTGGAGTGGGTTACCATTTCCTTCTCCAGGGGATCTTCCCAACCCAGGGATCGAACCCGGGTCTCCCACATTGGAGGCAGACGCTTTACCCTCTGAGCCACCTACAAACAGTAAATGCTGGAGGTGTACAGAAAAGGGAGCACTTTCACATGGTTGGTGGGAATGTAAACTGGTAGATCCACTATGGAGAACAGTATGGAGGTTCCTTAAAAAACTAAAAACAGAGCTATCATATGATCTTGCAATCCCATTTCTAGGCATGTATCTGGAGAAAACCAGAATTTGAAAACATACATTCACCCTAACATTCATGCAGCACTATTTATCATAGCCAAGATATGCACAGCATGAAAGTGCACTGACAGATGAATGATTAAAGATGATGTGGTACATGTATACAGTGGAATATTACTCAGTCATAAAAAAGAGTGAACTAATGCTATTTGTAGCAGCACGGATGGACCTAGAGATTATCATACTCAATGAAGTATGTCAGATAAACATGATGTGATATCACTTATATGTGGAATCTAAAAAAATGATTCAAATAAATTTATTTAGAAAACAGAAACAGACTCACAGACTTAGAAAACAAACTTACAGTCACCAAAGGGAAAAGGTGGAAGGGAAGTATAAATTAGGAGGTTGCTATTAACATATACACTATTATATAAAATACATAATCAATAAGTACCTACTGTATACCATAGGAACCTCTATTCAATATTCTATAATAACTTAAATGGAAAAGAAATCTGAAAAATGTTAAATATGACTGAATCACTTTGCTGTACACCTGAAACTAATACAACATTGTAAATCAACTATGTGTTGTGGGTGTTGTGCTAAGTAGCTTCAGTCATGTCTCTTTGTGACTCTGTGAACCATAGCTTTCCAGGCTCCTCTGTCCATGGGATACTCCATGCAAGAATATTGCAGTGGGTTGCCATGCCCTCCTCCAGGAGATCTTAACAACCCAAGTATTGAACTTCCATCTCTTACATCTCCTGCATTGGGAGGCAGGTTCTCTACCACCAGGCCTCTCCAATATTAAAATATTGGAGTAGGGAAGCCCTACTCCAATATTAAAAAATTTAATAATTTGTAAAAAGATAATATAAATATGATGTTTAAATTCTGGAAGAACAGTCTTTTGCCAGACATGTAATATTAGATGTCAGTGAATGCCATGACTATAAAAGAGAATTTTATATGACTTAATTAGCTTGAAATATTAATTAATAAGCAATATATATTTTGACAATATACTATTTTCTTTTATATATTTAAAAATTATTAATTGGCCTAAGTAAAATAGCTGATACATTTTTTTCCAGAAGCAACATTTTAAAATTTAGAAATATTTTCTCAAGCACCCAATGAAATAAAATCAGAAATGAAAGAAAAGTTATAATCAACACCACAAAATACAGAGGGTCATAAGAGATTAGTATGAATAATTGTATATAAAAAAACTGGATAACCTATAAATAATGAATAAATTCCTAGAAATATGCAATGTCTCAAGACTGAATCAGGAAGAAACAGAGGCATGAAAGACCAATTCCCAGTAATGAAATTGATTCATTAATCAGATAATTCCCAATAAACAAAACTCAAGGATCAGATAGCTCCACAGGCATATTCACCTAATATTTAAAGAAGAGTTTACAATTACCCTTCTCAAACTATTCCCCAAAATTTAAGAATAAGGAATGTGTCAAAATGTATTCCACGAGGCAAGTATCACCCTAATACCAAATTAGACACAGACCACATAGGAAAAGAAAATTACAGGTCAATATTCCTGATGAACATGGATCCAAAAATCTTCAAAAAAAGACTAGAAAATAAAATTCAACAATACATTAAAAGGATCACTACATCATGATTAAATTAGGTCCATCTCAGAGGTAAAAGGATAGTGCAATATTCACAAATCAATATTTACCTGAAACACCAGGTAAACAAAGTGAACAATTTAAATAAAAGGTCATCTCAAAAGATGCAGGAAAAGATTCTGACACAATCAATATTTATTCAGAACAAAAAAGCTTTTAATGATGTGGAAATAGAAGACATATACCTTGATATTTAATAAGGCCAGATATGACAAATGCACAGTCAACATCTTACTCAATGGTGAATGAGTGAAAGCATTTCCTCTAAAATCAGGAATAGGATAAAGATGCCTACTCTCATCATGTTCATTCAACATAGTATGGAAAGTTCTAGCCACCATAGTCAGACAAGAAAAACAATCCAAACTGGAAAAGAGAAGTAAAACTATCACTCTTTGCATATGACATGATCCCATATGCAAAAAATCCTAAAGATGCCACCAAAATGCTATTAGAACTAATACATGAATTCAGAAAAGCAGCAGGATACAAAATCAACATACAAAAACCTGTTGCACTTCTAAATACTAGTAACAAATCATCGGAAAAGGAAAATAAGAAAACAATCTCATTTATAATTACATCAAAAAGAATAAAATATTCAAGAGTAAACCTAAGAAGGTACAAGACTTGTATTGGAAGACTATATGGCATTAATGAAAGAAACTGAAACAACAAAAGGTGGTGGAAAGACAGACTGAACTCATAAACTAGAAGAATTTTTATTGTTAAAATGACCATACATACCACTTAAGGCAATCTACAAATTTATGGCAACTCTTATCAAAATACTGCTTGCACTTTCCAGAGAATTTGGACAAATAATTCTAAAATTTATTTGGAAACCAAAAGACCCTGAATAGCCAAAGCAATCTTGAAAGAGAGGAATAAAGCTGTAGGTAACACACATACCCTCGTTTTAAATGATACTACAAAGCAGCAGTAATTAAAAGAGTCTGGTACCAAACACGGAGAAAGACAGACATTGATCAATAGAACAGAACAGAAACACCAGAAATAAATTAATGCTTTTATGGTTAATTAACCTATGACAAAGGAGACAAGAATATGCAGTGAGGAGGGCAGCTCTTCCACAAATGGTATTGGGAAAACTGGACAACCACATGCGTAAGAACCAAACTGAACTACCTTCCCACATCGTATACAGAAATACACTCAAAATGGATCCAAGTGTTAAATTTAAGACCTGAAACCACAAAATTCCTAGAAGAAAGCATAGGTAGTATGCTCTTGGACAGCAGTTTTACAATATTTTTTTTGCTGGGGGGGCAGTGATTTGTCTACTCATGCAAGGCAAACAAAAGCAAAAGTAACCAAATGGGAATATGTCAAACTAAAAATTTGTCAACAAATGAAAAGGCAGCTTACTGAATGGGAGAAGATATTTGCAAACAGTATATCCTGTAAGAAGTTAATATCCAAAATATACAAAGTACTCATACAATCAACATCAAAAATCCCTAAATAATCCAGTTAAAAAGCGGGCAGAGGCTCTGAAGAGAAATTTTTTTCAAAGACATTCTGATGGTCAACAGGTACATAAGAAGATGCTCAGAATTACTAATCATCAGGAGAATGAAAATCAAAACCATGATGAGATATTACCTCACATCTGTCAGAATGGTTATCATCAAAAAGACAAAAACAAGTGTTGGCAGTATGTGAAAAAAAAAGAAAATCCTCTTCTACTGTTGTTGGGAGTGTAATTGGTGTGGTCACTATGGAAGGCAGTAGGGAGATTCCTTAGAAAGTTAAACACAGAACTTCCATATGATCCAGCAATTTCACTCCTAGGTATTAACTCAAAGAAAATAAAAGTACTAATTCAAAACGGGATAAGCACCCTGATGTTCAGTGTGGCATTATTTACATTAGTCAAGATATAGAAGCATTCATTCGTCTAAGTGTCCAATGATAGATGAATAGATAAAGAAGATAGAACCTATCATTTGTTAACAGGTTTTAGTTTGACATAGTCCCATTTGGTTATTTTTGCTTTCATTTACCTTGCTTAGGTAGACAAATCAGAAACGCACAAAAAATATTGTGAAGATTGCTGTTAAAGAACTACTACCTATGTTTTCTTCTTGGAATTTTATGGTTTCAGGTCTTAAATTTAAAAATTTAATCCACTTTGAGTTTATTTCTGTATATGGTGTGGCAAAGTATTTCAGTGTGGTTTATATACACAATGGACTATTAATCATCCAAAAGAAAAAGAAATCTTGCCATTTGCAACAAATATATAGATCTAGAGGATACTATGGTAAATGAAATAAGTCAGACAAAGAAAGACAAATACTGTATGATCTCACATACATGTGGAATTTAAAATATGAAAACAAGCAAACAAAAATAAAGAAACTCTGAGATACAGAGAGCAAAGGGGTGATTGCCAGAGGGAGGGGGTAGTGGGTACATGAAATAGATGAAAGATATTAAGAGATAAAAAGCTCCAGTGATGAAACAAGCAATGCAGGTCTTATATAGTATAAGGAATATGATCAATAACATTGTAATAACTTTGGGGACAGATCGTTACTAGACTTATCGTGGTGACCATTTCATAATATATGCATATGTCAGCACTACGCAGTACACCTGAAACTATCAAAATATTATAAGCCAACTTTCCTATTTCAAAATTAAAAACAAAAAACTTTCTTCATAGATGCATACACCTGAAGTGAGGCAAAAGAGAGCACAGTTAGTTCAGTTGCTCAGTCATGTCTGACTCTTTGCGATCACATGGACTGCAGCACGCCAGGCCTCCCTGTCCACCACCAACTCCCGGAGTCCACCCAAACTCATGTGCATCGAGTCAGTGGTGCCATCCAGCCATCTCATCCTCTGTTGTCCCCTTCTCCTCCTGCCTCCAATCCCTCCCAGAATCAGGGTCTTTTCCAATGAGTTAACTCTTCACATCAGGTGGCCAAAATATTGGAGTTTCAGCTTCAACATCAGTCCTTCCAAAGAACACCCAGGACTGATCTCCTTTAGGATGGACTGGTTGGATCTCCTTGCAGTCCAAGGGACTTATTGTCTTCCATTAAAAGAGCAAGTCCTCTTAGTACATAGAAATTTTTTTAAGAATCCCACAAGATGTCCAAATTATAGAGCAGTCAGCAAATACACACACACACACACATCTATGTATATATTTGCACATGCAACAAACATGGATATGTGTATATTTATGTGTATGCATATATGAAATATATATGTGTATATGAAACAAGACATATCCAAATCCTCCAATGAGTATTTGTTCCTTAATGTGGATTAACATGAAGAAGTAATTAATAACTACCCCCTGCCTCTGCTGCCAAAAAAAGCATAGTCAACCACATTGCTTTTGCTCCAGGGAAGTCCCTGGGAGGGAAGGAAAAAAATTCCTATTTGACAAGAGGTGCTTCCTGGGATATTCATATATGTAACTAGAAACAAACTGACGTTCTGGTCATCACAGAACTCTCAGGGCAAGATAGCTAAGCTTGAACTTGGATGGGCTCTGTATCTTTACACAGGTTACCTAAATAGCTGTGTGCTGGCTTTTCTTCCACAACTTTGATTCTTCTTGCTCCAGCAGGTATCACCAGCACTTCTACATAACCTGTAAAAGTCAAAAAAAACATGAAATACATATTGAGTTTCTACTAATTCTTTTTTCTTCACTGACTTTCCCTATTTTCTTTGGGTTTTGGCTTTTGGTGTGATATTTCAATACCGATATAAGGAAAAATATTATCTATAAAAGCTGTCATAAATTCAAGTTAAGAAGTTTTTTGAGCAACACTGAAGATACAAAACTATCATGAGCAAATGGGTGACTGTATTCTATGTTAAAAAGCTTCCCAACAGCTTATGAATTTATAAGGTGAGAAAGAGCACAAATGGGTAGCTTGGTTAGAAACACAGTGAATCCTGGAATAGAGCAAATTAACTTAAGTTCTGCTCATGGAACTCCTGTAAATCAGAAAGTGCAGGGAGGGGAAACATAGCTGGAGAGCACACAGATGGTGGATGTGTGTCCCTGAAATAGTTGAGTATTATTGGACAAGAAAGACCAAGCCCTCCCTGGGAGATGAACAAAGAGTTTTGAAACTTGAGCCGGAGACAAGATAATAAGATAATTAAGTAAAATAATAAGTAAAGCCACACCAGGCAATCTGATGTCACCCTGAAAAGGATCAGATGGCTAGCAGCAAGATACAATTAGGTATTTTTTAGGAAATGCACTTTAGCAGTGGTTAGGAATGTAATGCCTGAAGTGAAACAAGAGGGTAAGATAAAGTTGGACAGAAGAAAAAGTACGCACAAAAAGTCAAAATCAAGACTTTATTTTCTCAGTATTTCTATATAGCTACACATAGCTCTAATAAAAATCTAATTTTCAAAGCTACTGATAAAAAGGTATAATAGCTAATCCCAAAGTTGTCTCCTACTGATTAATTATTCAAATTCCTGAAACTGTTGACAATTATTTGCTGTTTACCAAAAGGTAGCAGACACCCCACCTGGTGGCAGTGCCTGGGATTAGAGGTCTGTGCTTTTCAAATCAGCATTTCCAATAGAGAATAAATTTTTAGTAATACTAAATCATACAAGTACTTCCATCTTGTTACATGAACGCAGTATTCAGCAATGAATACAGAAACAAACACTTCCTATTTGCATACAGAAATGAGGTAAGATGATTTCTGTACTCAATGAGTTTAGAATCGAATTGGAAACATAAGACACAAATATCTTACATAAAAATGAGTTAAATAAAGCTTTCAAAATTAAGCTTAGAAGATCATATTCAAAATAAAATGGCTAATTTTCCAATGAAGAATGTAAATTAAAGTTGTTTAAACCATCCCCCTTACCTGATCACATCACCACTCAGAAGTTTTGCTGCTATTTTAAGAAGTGGGATTTCTGCGTCCCCTGCCCCTTGTTTTAAGTGGTTCTATACATTACTGATGTCTGGGTAACACTGGCACCAGTAGGAATCACAATGGTTCAGAAAAGAGAACATTTCATATAGTCAAGGAAAGCTTCATAAAGAAGCAAAAAAGATTAACTGTGTTTGAAGAATGGATAGGATTTGGATATACAAGTGACCCTTAAACAAAACAATGCATGAGTTAAGAGTGCTGATCTGCCCTGTAGTAAAAAATCTGAATATATTAAATAGTGGACCCTCTGTATATGTGGTTCCTTTGTATCTGTAGTTCTACATCTGAAGACTTAAAAACTGCAGATTGTGTTTACTCTAGTATTTACTATTTTAAAAAATCCATATATGTGGACCCATGCAGTTATTTGAGAGACAACTGTATTTAAAAAAGAGTAAGTTCACCATATGTAAATAAAAGTAACATGGTAAGTGGTATTTTTTGTACCACACAAATAACTCTTGACAGAATGAGAAGGTGTAAGAAAATGGCTATGTTAAGAGAATTTAAATGCATCCCAAGATGCTGAATTTACCACTTGAAGCTACTGAACATTCTATAGCAAGGAATGTAATCAGATACTGGTTTGGAGAGGTTTTATCTGATAATTTGGAAGAGCCTCAGTGATACAGCTGTGGAAAGCAGTATCGGGAGGCCAAGGTAAAAATCCAGGAGTGCTAGAGACTTAGGCGGAAAATCTAGAAGGCATTGTAAAGGAAAAAAAAAAATCAACTCTGAGTTTGAGAACCAACATAAAGTGAGGACATAAACACTGAATACAACGTTTTATTATTACTTATGTGAGAATGCAGTCATCATTCATAAAAACATGAAAGTCGAGTTTGGGTAATAATCTGACAAGTTTTGCAGTTTGTACTCAACAAAAGAGTATAACACAGTAATAAAAAATATCCAGTAAGAACTCTGGAAATCTGGAACTCCAGGGTAAGGTCAGGCTTTCCTCACCTTTGTGAGGCAATAATTGAAGCCACAGGAGTAAGTGGAGAAAACTGAGAGATGGAAGAAGTCAAAGACGTAACCTTGGTGACAGAAAGATTGAAAAAAAAAAAAAGAAAAGAAAGGAAAGAATACAGGAAGGAACAATCCCAAGAAAGTAGAAATCTGTCTATTTTGGTATAGTGGGATCTTATAGGTTAGAATATTTTAAGAAGAGTACTGGTACAAAAGCCTGTACAGACATCAAAGAGAAAGGTGACTAAGGGGAGTCCACCAGATGTCACAAACAAGAGGTAACTACTCATCTCTGAGCAACTTAAGGTGCTTGGAGAAGATAAATTTCAGGATTGTTAAAAATGAAGAGCAGATACAGAAAAGTAGAGGCAGTAACTGTAAATTCCTGTTTGAGTTTAGCAGTAAACCCAGAGGTATATTATATTTTAGGATAACAATTATATATAAGTTTATAGTTATATCCAGAGAAATTCTCTGTTATTCAATAGAAACAGCTTAGAGGACAGGTAAGTTAGATTGCATTTAAAGAGAGAGAGGAAGGAAAATATTAAGCAAAGACATTTGATAAGGGATAGCTAAAGTCTGGGGCTCTGGATATTTTTCAGTAAATAAGCTATTTAGCACAATTGAGACTACATATCTTTAAAGGACGTGAACATACGAGTGGCTATTATTGAGCTCAGAAGCTGAAATAATGATGTTAAGGTCATAAACTTGATCCTCACATAGGACAGTTTGCATCGTACGTACATAGGAACATCCTCTTTTATAACCAGAGATCCCATTCTTAATTGGTCATCTTAAAATGCCCAAGGTAGTCATTATCTCCATGGTAGTGACAATGATAAATGCTATATTTTGAACAATTGCTATGTGCTAGTCACAACTGTATCCCACTCCAGTACTCTTGCCTGGAAAATCCCATGGACGGAGGAGCCTGGTAGGCTGCAGTCCATGGGGTCACTAAAGAGTCAGACACAACTGAGTGACTTCACTTTCACTTTCATGAATTGGAGAAGGTTCTTGCCTGGAGAATCCCAGGGACAGGGGAGCCTGGTGGGCTGCCGTCTATGGGGTCGCACAGAGTCGGACACGACTGAAGCGACTTAGCAGCAGCAGCAGCAGCAGCAGTCACAACTGTAGATAGTTAATATAAATTATTTCACTCAGCCATAATGATATCATCCAAGACATATATTTAACAGATTGGAAAATAAAGGCAGAGGAAAAAAAACTTGCCGTTTTCAAGACTGCCTTGTCAGTAATTAGCTGATACAAGCTTTGAACTCAGATCTGTCTGATTACAGCTAGAGCCTACTACTATTATTTCACAGAGTAGAATAATGATACTATGACTCTCTTATTGCTGTGGCAAACATACAAATAAAAAGTCTAAGAGCATGCATTTCTCATACTGGATTAGTGTCATCATCTCTTGTACCAAGAATAACAGATTTTATGCCCACCCTCTTCTAAATGTATACTGATAACCCTATAGTTCCACAAGCGGCCAAATATACAATTTACCTTTAAAAATCCCTTAACAAATCAACCCTGGTCCAGGCAAATTAAAATGAAATACACGATATATGTGCTAAGGAACAAAAATTCTCGTAAGGTGATTTTCTAGCTCGAACAAAAATGATTTTGCAAACTCTAAATAGAGCACAGGGACTGAAAACACCCACATGTGTCTGCACGTGTGTTACTCATGCAATATATACAATGTGTATGGCCAACTGGACCAAAGCAGGGCTGCAGTTCCTTCAAGAACTTCTAGGAAGTCCATAAACTATAAGGACAAAATTGTCTCAAGAGAAATGAATACAGCATTCCTAAAGCCACAAGTAGATGAAGTCCACAGCATAATTAAAGACTCATAGTTTTTTTTTTAAAGTTCTTAATGCTGTAATGTTTCATTATTCATTACGTTAATAAATGTTAATGAATCATATTCTATGTTGGTCATTAAGACTAGGGTATTGAACAAAAAATAGCCATGATATTTTTCCTCACTGATCTTTATAGTAGGAAAGGAAAGATCCAAGAGTGTAAAACTAGAAAATTACCATACAGCTCACCTCTATGGATACCAGTAGCATATCCGTACAGAGAGATAGGAGGTGGAGGTTGTTCAGGGAACACTTCATTGAAGAAATGACATCTGAACTGAGACCTGAATGCTAAATGATGCTTGGTCCTTGGAAGAAAAGCTATGACAAATCTAGACAGCTTATTAAAAAGCAGAGATATCACTGTGCCAACAAAGATCTGTACAGTCAAAGCTATGGCTTTTTCCAATAGTCATGGATGGATGTGAGAGCTGGACCATAAAGAAGGCTGAGCACCAAAGAAGGGATGCTTTTGAATTGTAGTGCTGGAGAAGACTCTTGAGAGTTCCTTGGACAGTAAGGAGATCAAACCAGTCAATCCTAAAGGAAATCAACCCTGAATATTCATTCATTGGAAAGACTGATGCTGAAGTGCCAATACTTTGGCCACCCGATATGAAAAGCCAACTCATATATTGGAAAAGACTCTGATGCTGGGAAAGATTGAGAGCTAGATGAAAAGGGAGTGACAGAGGATGAGATGGTCGGGTGGCATCACTGACTCAATAGACATGAGTTTGAGTGAACTCAGGATCATAGTGAGGGACAAGGAAGCCTGGCATGCTGCAGTTCATGAGGTTGCAGAGTCAGACACGACTTAGTGACTGAAAAACAACAACCAGGCAAAGCTAAGAGAACAATATTTTAAAATGCAAGGTGCTAGAGAGAGCATGGTCAGCTTGAGCAACTGTAATAAATCTATTGGTTGCAGCTTAGAGTAGGAAAGTGACCTTGGTAGAGTTGATACCAGAGAGACAAGTAGGAACAACACCACATAAGGCCTTATGGTTCAAGTTTAGAATTTTCGTTTCTTCCATGAACAATGTTAAACTAGCAGAGAACTACAAGCATGACAGATTGTTGTAAGGAAGTAACAGTATAGTCCCTGATATTCCCAACATTGTAGGCATTTTAGACATCTTCCAAATATCAAAGGCTTTAATATAATTTAGAAACTAATAAAACAAAAGTAGAAATTGAAAGTGCAATAAAAACAAAGGAGATTTGAAGTAGAAATCGGCGAGTGGGGTTGGAATGTATTCACCTATCTGTAGTCAGAATCAACAGTATTACTGGTTTTTAACTGCAATTTCTGTTGTCTAAGTTTAGTTGAAAAATTAAGTGTTGTCATTACTAAACAAAAACTACCAGTGCTGAATGTGCATCAGTATTCCTCGGTGAACTGTCTCTACGCAGGTAAACAATTATGCAGGAATAGGCTTCAAAAGTTCTAGTATCTTTAAATCTCTTCAGACATCTTTGTAACTTTTGCATGATAAAAACATCTCCCATCACAATCAGGCTGAAAAGCTTATGACTGTACTCTTAGCTGGAAGTCAGGGAGCCTTTTACAGCTTTGCCTGACTTTTCTCAATGAGTTCTGACAGAGTTTGACTTGCAGAATCTGTCACCTTTTTTCACAACTTTGGAGATTGAGCTTTTGATCTGCAATTTACCCTGGGCCTTAGTTATTTTTAGGCTTCAAGTTCTTCAAGCTCACTTATCTTTTATTCTGCTGGGGCCAAGAGAAAGGTTATATATTTGAGGACTATGTCTAATTTTCTCATAGGGGCTTTTTTTAACATCTAGCATGAACTCAGTTTTCATGATTATTCAAATATAAATGGCTTATTCTTCATATTAAAATACATATTTGGGGGGCACATCTTTCAGTATCTGAACAAGAAATTTAAAACAGGAAAAAAGTTGATATATGTAGTATAAACATATAAATGACAATGAAAATCAATCATAAATACTAAGATAGTTGAATAAACAGATGTCCAGGTAAGACACTAATGTAAACATAAAATATTTGCTTCCTCCCAGTAAACTTTTAGGCTTTAAGCATTTTCTGTATATAAAGTTTACTTGTGAATCATTATATTTCAGTACAGATAATATCACTTTTTGTTGTGGATCCTATAAAGTTCACACTACATAGATCATACACCGTCTGTTCATCCTCATATCCCCTATGAGTGTTTATAGATGAGGAAAGAAAACAAGAGAGGATGTGTTCCTGCTCTTAATGTTATCTGGACTGTCAGCCCACATCTTCTGATTTTCTTTATAGTTTCCAACATGATACACTGCTACAGACTCTGCTTTCAAAAATGTATTTCTTTTGAACTTAGTAAACACATTAAGAAAATAATAAGAAAAAAATGGAAAGCTGAAAACCTGAAGACTAATATTCTCAATAGTTGCTTCAGACTGTTAGAAATCATTATTCTCTGTTCGACATCAATACTGTGCATTGGAGGATAAGGCCTGTAGAAATCTGATAATATTAGCCAAATGCAAATTAGATTATTCCCTTGCTGCTCCAATTTATTAAATGCACAACAGATGATTTCATATTCTCAGTATTAGGAAATGGGCTTATTAGCATTTCTGGCTCATATCACATGTATTATATGTCATCATGAAAAATCATTCAGTACCCATTACAAACGTTTTCAACAATCAGAAATGTGATTTCTAAGTCAAGTTCAATCTAATTTCTGTCCCCAAAGACTGTTTGGATAAGTAATTTGGAAAAAAAATAATCACCTGCTCCTCTGGTGTGATTAAAATCTCCTTTAATGATTTTGCATGATTTTCCATTGCCATTGCACACACCACAATGATCTTCCCTTGCAAGAGACCCTAATAAACCATCACAGCCAACTTTCTGCAACAAGAGAATAACAGTACATCATAAAGTGAGCTTCTTTTTTTTTTTAATGACTACTTCAGGACAAGCCTAGTCTACAATCTTGACATATCTATTTGACGAACTAGTAAAACTCCATATTCGCTGGTGCAAACTAATATAGCAAGCTCATATCAAATAATATCATTTGTAAAATGACCAAATAGTAGGGCAGTGATCAAACTATATTTTCCTATATTAAAACTTAAATGACATCCTAAAGTAATTTGGGAAACTCTTATTGAGACAAATGCAATTTACATAAATCCCCAAAGAAATCACATTTCTACTAAATGTAACATGATTGATCAAATTCATTCTACTCAGCATAGAACAGATGGGTTTTACCGTATGGTTGGCTTTACTCCTAAAGAGGCTGCTGAATAAATGCTGAAATTAAATATTAACTTGTGCAAACCAAACATAAATGTTTACACTCATCACAGTTCCTGAATAAATTTCTATTCCCCGCCTTCTTTGGAATCTTAACACAAGTGAGCAAGAATTGCTTATAACCTATTGTAAGAAAATATAACCTAATGTAAGAAAATATTAACAGTGGGAGAATTAATTTTATATGTCCCCAGAACTATGTTAATGTTAACTATGCATCTTCTTAGATTAAAATATAGACTCTTTTCTAGTGAATAATGTGGGTTTCCCACTGTTATTCAGAAAAGCTGATATTTACTCAAAGGGGAGAAGTTAATATGTTGGTGGTAGCTGAAATAAATGGTAAAATTATACCATTACCCCTGATCAAGAAGAAGCTGCAGAAATGACTGACAATACATCCATTTATAACAAGTTACAATTAACTTAAATAAAATTTTAAAATATCAGATAAAACAGAAACAAAACTAGGGTCTTTTTCTGTAGTTGGTGTTGGGTGGCGGAAGAAGCAGATTAGAAAACACAGCTGCAGGATGAATATCCTGAGAAACCAAAAATCACATTAAGCCTGCATTAAAAAAGTATCCTTTCTTTTTATCAAGGGGGGTATACAAGTGTCAAGAAGTAGACAAAGTAATGCAGTAGTGGAGAGCTCTGATCAGTGAATCAAAGCTTATCTGGGAAGAAATAGAATGATGCTGGATGAAAGTGGTGGCCACCACAGGAAATTCTCAAAATACAACAAAGCCATGGGAAGAGTTCACTAAGCAAGAGCCGTGAAAAGACCAGAGACTCCTGGGGTTAAAAATCTCTCCTTCATGTACAAATGAGGAGAAAATGGAGAGTTTATAGTGGTTTTGAAATGATAGAAAGCACCTTTATTATTCTATCTGTAGCATCTAGCTTCTTTCTTGGTAAATACAATAAACTCAATAAGTAGTAATTAAATGATTGAATAAATGAGTACCTACTTGTCTGCTACCTTTTTGTAACCCTTGTAACTGGACAGTATATGTTTCTAAAACTAAAATAAAAGGCACACCTCATGTCATGGCTCAATAACCATGTATATTTAAAATAAGGATGAAAAAAATTCGCATTTTGGAATCAGTAGTCACAAGTAGCCACACTTTTCAAAATATGCCCACATAACTCCAAAAAGTGAAGATGAATGTCTTGGAAAAGACAACACCGTTTAACTGGTGGTAGGTGCCTGAAGTACCATGGGTAGCTGAAGATAGGGGAATACCACAATAATATAGAGGACAGCTTTCTCTATGCTTTTCCAGGATATAAACGGCAGGGAGGCCAATTGGGTCACCAGGAGAAAGCTGTCTATTTCTCAATTGCTCTCCTTAGTCTACTCACCAAGTTTAGAAATTTACTTTCAACTTCAATGTATATTTTAGGATAAAACAAAACACTCCAGCCAAACTCAGTATATAGAGTTGTCAGAAAGAAAGAAAAGGAAGCATGTTTTTAATTATATTAAAAGACTGAATGAAGCATTCTAGTTAAAAAGCCAGAATGGTGAAGTATTCCAAAGCTATCAGAAGTCACAATCCACTTCATGGAACTTTAAGTACAACCATCAGACTCACATAACACACAGAATTTTGTGTTGTTGCTGCTGCTATTTTAATGTCTAGTTAGGGACTCTATAAAAGGTCTGGCTTACACAATACTGTTAAGTGAAAAGCATAGCAATGTAAGCTATTGTATTTGGCATATAGTTGGGAAAATAATTTTCTTTGAAAAATAAACTCATTTAAGTCATACTAATCTGACGTTTACATAAAATGATGAAATAAAGCTGAAAGTTTTAACTGTACAACTTAGAGCTCTGAAAACCAAGTGTTTATAGGTAAATAATTGCAATGAGTTTTCAAACAAATGAAAAATATATTCCAGGCTACTGCCATATTCTGTTAAAGAATAAAGGAAATTAATATGTAATTATAAGACTGTTTCTTATATCCAATTATACTGTATGATTCTATGCTTTAAATATTATAGCATGCTGGCAAAACAAAGAATCCAAGAGTTGTAAACCATTTAAGTTACAGATTGTTTCCAACTTTTTACCCAGAAGTCTATATATTTCAACTGGACCACGGATGGATCAATCCATAGTTTGTAACTGTTTTCAAATTTTGGTGTGTGTGTGTGCTTGTGTGGTTAGGCATGCATTTTTAGAGGAAGAAACCAAAACTTTTATCAAATTCTCAAAGGAGTGTATTACACAAAAAAGTCAATGATCACTGGCCTATTTCATTTTACAGATTAGTGAATGGATGCACACATATTTTAAGTGATTTTCCCAAGAATATAGTTTCCTAGTGGCTGCCACGGATTCTGAGTGTTGCTTTACTCAGAGACCGCTCTCATTGCTACAGGATGCGCATTCTCCCCCCATGCCTGGGAAATATATCAGTTTACGGCTCTTAACCTTCATCCCTGTTAAGAAAATGCCTAGCCTAAAGAAAACTGTCTTTCCCAAAGTCATAGCCCCCTCATCCCTTGGGACAGTCTGTATCCAAACACTAGTAGACAATAGGGGTTAAAAAGGTCTGGTTTTCTCTGCCCGGATGGAGACAACCTTGAAGAGCCATCTCAACTACATGAAGCTAGCTAATGAAGCTAGCTGAGGTCTTGTGACCTCAGCCCAATGGCTCCCTGCACTTCTTCCCCCTCTATAGACATATTGATCATGAAAACACCTGGCATTACATTTCCTGCATATTTATCATCCAGGGGAAGGCAACTGTGAGAGTGGCAGACTCCTAACTGGCAAAATTCAGAGCTTTAGCCATTGATCTTTCCACTATGCTATTTATTTGAACAGAATAACTACTTTTCTAATGATAAGGAAGGGCACATAAATGCATATAACAGATGGAGATTATTTTTAAAAAGAAAACAAAAAGACAAATGACACGTTTAAGTACAATAAAAATTGAATATACATTTAAAAATCAGCTGATATAAGAATGTAGATAAAGAATGAATAATAAGACTAACTTTATAGGCTTTTGCCACATGGCTCAGTCTCGGACACAAACATGGAGAACTGGAGTGCTTGAGTTTTTGGTCTGGAATATTTTGACATAAAATGTCCAAAGTGTCATAATTTCAGGCCTGTAATACATGCTTTATTGAATAAATATGTCAGATTCTTTCAACTAGAAATGGACATTATAGATTTTCTAGTCTGAACCCTTCACTATATAAAGATACTTCAACGTTGATCAGACTTGCTGAAGATCACAGTTGAGGCAGGACTACATTAAAATCTTTTGAATCTTAGTACAGAGCTTTCCACCATACTGCACAGCTGCTCCAAGGTCCCGCAAGCCTCCCTCAGTGCAGACACTCACCCTTTTGGAAAGTCTTACCTGACACCTGCCATTTGCACAGACATCTAACCCCTGATATCCACAAGAAGTTCCATCCAACACTTTTTCTGATAGAAGAATAGGCTGTTCTTTTCCAACAGGAGAACAAAACAAGGCGCATGGCTTTTCTACGGAGTGGATAAAAGGAAAGGAACAAAAGTCGATCCATAAGTATTTTTATCTCAAGCTTTAGTTTTCAAAATAGTTCTGAGTAAAAAATATAATACGTTAAATAAGTAATGTACTACTAGAGTATACTAGAGGGTTATTATGAGTAGTAAACGAGATGATGCCTGGGGAAAAAACAGGTATCCAATGAATATTAACCTCCTTCTGAAGAACTGTGTCTTCAAATTATTTTTAAGTATATCACTTATTATTTTTGGCACTAAACTTCTACTACACACAGACCAAGTATTCTTTGTGAAAAATATTTTGCACACTCCCAATTTCTGCTTATATCTTTTGGCACGAACCCTTCTTAATTATAAGAACATATCCAATTTCTTCTTATTTAAGATTT
>SJYC01104236.1:0-11798 GCA_006408675.1 Madoqua kirkii | reverse complement strand
GGTTAGGCATGCATTTTTAGAGGAAGAAACCAAAACTTTTATCAAATTCTCAAAGGAGTGTATTACACAAAAAAGTCAATGATCACTGGCCTATTTCATTTTACAGATTAGTGAATGGATGCACACATATTTTAAGTGATTTTCCCAAGAATATAGTTTCCTAGTGGCTGCCACGGATTCTGAGTGTTGCTTTACTCAGAGACCGCTCTCATTGCTACAGGATGCGCATTCTCCCCCCATGCCTGGGAAATATATCAGTTTACGGCTCTTAACCTTCATCCCTGTTAAGAAAATGCCTAGCCTAAAGAAAACTGTCTTTCCCAAAGTCATAGCCCCCTCATCCCTTGGGACAGTCTGTATCCAAACACTAGTAGACAATAGGGGTTAAAAAGGTCTGGTTTTCTCTGCCCGGATGGAGACAACCTTGAAGAGCCATCTCAACTACATGAAGCTAGCTAATGAAGCTAGCTGAGGTCTTGTGACCTCAGCCCAATGGCTCCCTGCACTTCTTCCCCCTCTATAGACATATTGATCATGAAAACACCTGGCATTACATTTCCTGCATATTTATCATCCAGGGGAAGGCAACTGTGAGAGTGGCAGACTCCTAACTGGCAAAATTCAGAGCTTTAGCCATTGATCTTTCCACTATGCTATTTATTTGAACAGAATAACTACTTTTCTAATGATAAGGAAGGGCACATAAATGCATATAACAGATGGAGATTATTTTTAAAAAGAAAACAAAAAGACAAATGACACGTTTAAGTACAATAAAAATTGAATATACATTTAAAAATCAGCTGATATAAGAATGTAGATAAAGAATGAATAATAAGACTAACTTTATAGGCTTTTGCCACATGGCTCAGTCTCGGACACAAACATGGAGAACTGGAGTGCTTGAGTTTTTGGTCTGGAATATTTTGACATAAAATGTCCAAAGTGTCATAATTTCAGGCCTGTAATACATGCTTTATTGAATAAATATGTCAGATTCTTTCAACTAGAAATGGACATTATAGATTTTCTAGTCTGAACCCTTCACTATATAAAGATACTTCAACGTTGATCAGACTTGCTGAAGATCACAGTTGAGGCAGGACTACATTAAAATCTTTTGAATCTTAGTACAGAGCTTTCCACCATACTGCACAGCTGCTCCAAGGTCCCGCAAGCCTCCCTCAGTGCAGACACTCACCCTTTTGGAAAGTCTTACCTGACACCTGCCATTTGCACAGACATCTAACCCCTGATATCCACAAGAAGTTCCATCCAACACTTTTTCTGATAGAAGAATAGGCTGTTCTTTTCCAACAGGAGAACAAAACAAGGCGCATGGCTTTTCTACGGAGTGGATAAAAGGAAAGGAACAAAAGTCGATCCATAAGTATTTTTATCTCAAGCTTTAGTTTTCAAAATAGTTCTGAGTAAAAAATATAATACGTTAAATAAGTAATGTACTACTAGAGTATACTAGAGGGTTATTATGAGTAGTAAACGAGATGATGCCTGGGGAAAAAACAGGTATCCAATGAATATTAACCTCCTTCTGAAGAACTGTGTCTTCAAATTATTTTTAAGTATATCACTTATTATTTTTGGCACTAAACTTCTACTACACACAGACCAAGTATTCTTTGTGAAAAATATTTTGCACACTCCCAATTTCTGCTTATATCTTTTGGCACGAACCCTTCTTAATTATAAGAACATATCCAATTTCTTCTTATTTAAGATTTATTTTATTCATGAAGCTTTTCTTGATGTCTTACTTATAAACTCCAATACACTAATTTTCAATCCTATGCATTTGGCATTTCTAAGAGAAAAATTACTAAAGGGAGAAAGAAGAGCTTCTAAAATGAACAATTCTTATAAGATTTTCCATTGTGAGAATGTTTAGAAATGCAATATATCCCATGGGAACATGCACTAGAGTGTCCAAGTGCTGAAGTGCTAGCTAGCAAGTCAACCCCCTTTATTGTTTACTCAGAAAGCATGTTGGGATGTATGATGACTAGGGTGAGACTTACTGTTCTAGGTAAAGAATTCTTGAATGGCTAGCAATCTTCCTGAGATTCCTTAAGCAATAAAGGAGGGTGATTAGAGTCAAAAAACTTGACTTTTAGGCTCAGTCAAAGACTGGCATACTATTTTTTAAAGTGCTGTTTCTATTTCTAAGTATTCTGCAGAGGAGCTGTAGTATTTGGTAACACCAGTAGTAAGATTATCCAAATCTGAAACTTCAGAGCAATTTCCAGGCTACATTACTACTCTATTGGCTTGACACCAGTCAGGCCCTTTACTGTTTATTAAGCTCATATAAATAGAATGGAAAATAGTTTACAGTCTCTGACACTGATCTTCACTTATGTCTTCAGTAAAGTTCCACGTATGCTGATGGGATTCTATAAATACCAAATAACAGTCAGAGGCATGGAACAGGGTATCACTTGGCAAAGAGAAGACAGACAGTTAAATGAGCCTTCAGAACTGAACATTTCAAACAGTTTTCACATGTGGCTTCTGAATACTGCTCTGAACAATTTTGGGGAGTTGGAACATGGCCTTTAATGTGCATGGTTTTGAAATTTTCCTTTAAGATGCCATTATAAGCTGCAATAAAGCATTTCAATGTGCTCTCACACCTCAAAGTAGGTTATGTTTATTCAATGACTGCTTACTATGTCATATCTTTGGACTTAAAAACAGCTGCTGTAATTGCAACACTTTAATACTGGTATGTATATGTATATATGTATAAAATTCTCTTTCTGGAGTCTTCATTGAAGAGAGTAGCCAACCAGAAATATGAATAATGTCAAAAGGAATTAGTCCAAAAAATTTCATTCACATTCTAAGCATGAAATCAGATAAAAAATCTTTGTATTTCTCCTTTTACAACATACTGTCAATTCACTGTACTTACTTTAGCTTACAGATGACATAAACATTTGATACCAATCTTCCTTCCTGGAGTGTACCCTTGAGATTGTGACATTATAGTGATCCATGTAACATGCCAGTACTTGGCAGGCAGGCTCTGTCTTGATTTAAGAGATCAACCCTTTCCAAGATATGCATTAAACATGGATATCAGCCAAATTTCTGCACAGAGCATGCAAAATACCTGAATGCTAAAGCTATGCATCTTTTATTTTTTCCTCTGAAAATAAATGTTCACTATGGTATTGATACCTTATATTTAATTCTCCTAGCCAGAGATTCAGGTATGAACAGAAATAGCCACTTCCATTCTCAAGTGCCAAAGACTTGGGCATTTTTATAAGACCTATATATTTCATTTTGTTCCATACTGCTCTAATACATAAGTACTATTATGTATTTTATTTATCATAGACTGATGTGTTTGATTAGTACATTTTGCAAAATTATCAAAAGTGTTACCCTGCTAATGATATAAGTATCTATTATAGATGATTCTGATGATAAACAACACTTTATAAGAGCTTTGATATTTTAAATTGATCCTCATACAACTATGATTTTTTTTTTTAATTGGCTGCACCACTTGGCTTGTGGGAATCTTAGCTCCCCAAGCAGGGATTGAATTCGTGTCCCATGCAGTGGAAGTTCAGAGTCCTAACTACTGGACCACCAGGGAATTCCCGCCCGGCCCCTACCTTTTTTTTTTTTTTTAAATCTGAAGGGAAACTGTTTCCTATTTCTTATTTTATATGAGTAAACAGGTTTCAAATGCATTAAATATTATCAAATCACACAGCTACTTTTAGGCAGAGATAGGATTAACCCAAGATCAGATGATGATTTTCATGAACTGTCATACTGATTTTATTTTTACAAAGAAAAATACTTTTGGGCTGGCCAAAAAGTTTGTTCAGGAAAAAGAAAGAACTTTTTGGTCAACCCAAGATATTTAAATATTATGCAGCCAATATTCATCAGAAGCTTAATAACTGCCAGACAGTACACTAGGACAAACAATGGTGGGAATAGAGACATTTAAATCTGCAACAACATGGTCTACTGGAGTACTTGGAAGAGGTATACACATATCCAACACTGAAGACCAAAGGTGTTTTTTTTTTTCCTGGAGTACTTGACGTAGACTGAGTCCAAAACATCAGTAGAAGTTTTCAAGGTAAATAAAAGGGGAAAGGAGTTAAAGCTTGAGAAAGAAAAAATATCATGCCAAGAAACTTGCATATTTGTAGGTCCAGAAATAAGAAAACATGATGTATTCGAGGGATGAAATGAAATTCAGCCTGGCTGTGCTGGAGACGGAAGTGAGGCCAGAGAAGTTAAAGTGGACAGGCCACAAGAACAGCCTTCTGAACCAGGCAATAAGGTTTGAGACTGGTCCCAACAGCAACGGGACTCATGGAAGGGTACTCACTGGCACACTGACCAATAGTTCTGACCTTCACAAAGGCCAGCGGGGCTGAAACGAGGAGTAGGAGCTGGAGGAGGGTCAGAGAAACAGTAAGAAAGCTGTTTGAAGAATCCAGGTCAGAGATGGTGCAATCATGAACAAGGATGCTGGCAAACAAAGAGAAGTTTGGACAAATAGGGTCTGCTTATTGATTACAGGCAGATGGAGACTGAAGTAGAAAGATTTTGGCCTAGCTTGGTAATGAGGCAAATCATGATGTTATTCTCCACGAGAGAGAATAGGAAGAGGAGCAGATGGTGGGAGTGAGACAGGAACGGAGGAAGGGATATGTTCAACATGAGTCATGTTGAGTTAAGAGATGAACGGGATGCTAAATGAGAAGTTCAGGCAACATAGAGTTAAACAGCTGAGCTCAGGACAGACAGATCTGGTTGGAGATAAAGGCCTGTGTTCCCTTAGCATTTGGATGACAAATGGAACCTGGTGAATAAGTAAGATCATCCCAAGAGGAACATGCAGTGAGAAGAGGGAGCAGGATAAGTCACTTCCCATAAGAGACACTATTTTTTCACTTAATAATTATTGCCTACTCTGTTCAGGCACTGTTTACAGAGCTAAAGACAGAGAAATGCATAAAACACAAGTCTTGCTCTTACAATCATTATTGGGGGAGCAAACATTGGAAAAGACTCTGATGCTGGGAGGGATTGGGGGCAGGAGGAAATGGGGATGACAGAGGATGAGATGGCATCACCGACTCAATGGACGGGAGTCTGAGTGAACTCTGGGAGTTGGTGATGGACAGGGAGGCCTGGCGTGCTGCAATTCATGGGGTCGCAAAGAGTCGGACATGACTGAGTGACTGAACTGAACTGAAACTAATGAAATAAAAATATAGTAACAGATCACTACAACTTATGTGAAAAAAAAGAAAAAGGCAGGGTATTGAAAGGTATTGGGTCAGTATTTAAGAAAAAACCAGAAGGAGTCATCAGCAAAAGCAATACTTTCCAAGACACTAAGACAGAAAGGCCCTGGACGGATTCTAGGGAGAGCAGGGGAGCCAGTGTGGGTGGAAGGGTGTGACGATCAGTATAGATGAAGCAAGAGTATAACAGGAAGCCAGGGAGGAAGGCCCTCATGGGCTATTAGAAGGACTTTGGACCTTTAGTGAGTTGGGAAAACTCATTCTGTTGCCTTCAGAATGCAAGAATAATGTGACATGGCTGATATTTTAAATGTATCCTTCTGGCTATGATTGCGACTGAAGGAGATATGGGGACATAAACATAAAGACCAGTTAGACGACTACTATAAACACACAGGTTAGACACAGTGGCTTATACCAGGGGGTCAGGTCTGGAGATACTGGGAAATCTTTAGATTCTGTATGTATTTTAAAGATAGGGATAATGTGACTTTACTGATATTTCAAAGGCATAGTAAAAGAGAACGTAAAGGAAAGGGAGTTTGTGGTCAAAGCATCTGTGAATACAGAATTCAGCTCAGTTCAGTTCAGTTCAGTCGCTCAGTCGTGTCCGACTCTTTGCGACCCCATGAACTGCAGCGCCTCAGGAATACAGAATTAACTTTTATTAAAAGGATGGTGAGACTAGAAGACTGGTTATTATTTTCGCTCAACTGAAGAAATGGTACATTTAGAGGCTATGTGTTGGGGAAGAAAGCAGGATATGTTTGAAGCAGTGGAACAAGGGCAGTATTTGGAGTACAAAGAGAAAGAGAGTGAGGTCTTAAATGAGGCGGGAGACAAGAGAAGGAATCAGACAAAGGAAGGTCTGCTGAGCATGTCATATTGTGCAGTTTGGCCTTTACCTTTAGAGTTATGGGAAGGCTCTGAAACGGTGAAGGTGGGAAAGCGAGATGAACCAATCTGCATTGTATATAAAGATCTCTAGTTGGGGGCCTCCCAGATGGCTCAATGGTAAAGAATCCATCTGCTAATGCAGGAGATGCTAGCGACTCAGGTGGGATCCCTGAGCTGGGAAGATCCCCTGGAGAAGGAAACAGGAACTCACTCCAGTTTTCTTGCCTGGGAAAGCCCATGGACAGAGAAGCCTGGTGGGCCTTCTATAAGTCCATACGGTCACAAAGAGTCGGAGACGACCGAGCAACTGACCATGAGTTCTACCTTGTGCTACCCCCTTACAGGAAGCTCGGTCCCTCTCACACCACCACCCTCAACTCCTGGCAACGGCTGATCTGTTCTCTATCTCTATACTATTGCGATTTCAAGAATGTTCTAAGAAGGGAGTCATACAGCATGTGGCATTTTGAGATTGGCTTGTCTACTCTGCATAACGTTCTAACATCCGCCAGGTCACTGCATACGGTAACGGTGTGTTCCTTGTACCGCTGTGTAACGTCCTACAGCACGGATAAACCTTCATTTGCTAATCCTGCAGCTACTCAGAAACTTTTCGATTGCTTCAGGATTCTGGCTATTGAAAAGACAACTGCTATGTACGCTCATGTCCAGCATTTTCTTGTGGTTATAAATTTTTATTTCTCCAAAATAAATAACCACGACTGCGTTTTCTAACGTGCATGCTTTGTTATTTGAGACACTGCCAAGCTAATTTGCAGAGCAGCTGTACCATTTTACCTTACCAGCAACGCATGAGAGATCGCTTCTCTTCATCCTAACCATCATTTTGTACTGTCACCCTTTTAAAATTGTTTGTGTATAATAATACATCTTTAAAAAATATATTTTTAGTTAGTGCTCATGGTTATTATATGTCACAAAAGTGAAAGTGTTAGTCACTCAGTCAAGTCTGACTTTTTGTGACCCCCATGGACTGTAACCCACCAGGCTCCTCTGTCCATGGGACTCTCTGGGCTAGAATACTGGAGTGGGTTGCCATGCCCTCCTCCAGGGGATCCTCCTGACCCAGGGACTGAACGTGAGCCTCCCATGTTGCAGGCAGATGCTTTGCCATCCTAGGCATGTTATAAAGGCAGAAAAAGCAGTGTTTTGAAATACCTATAATATCAACTACAAAACAACATTTACCATTATTGTAAAGCACTTTGCAAACCTAGACGTCTGCTTAATTCAGACGGTGGCGATCTGGTTGGTCATACCTTCATCCATGACAGCGTGCCACTGAAGTACATGCTTTGGGGACGAAGTTCTAACACTATAGGCCTGACATTGCCAGTCTCTGAATCCAGGCAAACCTGCAGGACAAGGTGGATTCTCACATATTCTGTATTGTTTTCTGGGACCATTACAATCCCTTGCTTCAGAACCTAGCCTAGAAAAGATAGTACAAATAATCAATTTTATCTTATTTTATATTAACTACTCATTAAAAAAATCAAAAGGCATTGTATTAATAAGGGATCATCCTTTCTATTAAATCTACTTTTGAAAATGTGGACAGATTAAATGATTAGTAACAGTAGGAAATCCATATGCTTATTTAAAAATGTGTATTTTTTTCTAATGTTTGATCCATTTTATTTCCAAAATACAGGAGAAACAAAAGTCTGTTTGCTATGAAAATGATATAGAAGGGTAAAGGACACTCCCATTGAGGAATGTAGCCAAGAAATTCCAAGGAGATGCTTCTAAGGTTTTCACACACATTAAAAAAAATCATTTGCTGAGGAATTGGGCCACTGAACCCACACCAAAGTCAAGGCATAAAACTGAAATGACTTTCTCACACATTTCCTAGGATCATACTAGGAATGATGGAGCCAAACAGGCTGATCTTGGATGCTCGCTGTCTGTACACATGCTCAGCAGGGTTTCCTTTCTCATCATCCTCAGTTTGTACTGACATTCATGCTGTCCTCATTCCCGCTGTTTCTGAAGTTCTCTCAGCTACTGGTCCCTCTCACGGATCTTTTAAACGGTGACATACTTCTCCTAACATGTCTCCCTGCTTGGGTCAACACAGTTTTTTATTTGATTTATTCTCAAGAAAACAACCTGGTCTTATTTTCTTCTTCAAAGGAGTTCTTATACAAAATAATTTGAGAGACTTTTCTGCTTTCCAAAGTGAACTGGGTTTGAAGAAGTGCCTTTGGTCCCTGACATGGTTCATCAGTAAACCCTTTTAATTTCACACTTGGAAGAAAACAATGCCCTCCCCCAATCCAGGAATGCTGCGTTTACCCAGGACACTTGCGCTCTCGACTGCTGATCCCAGAACTGCAGGTTCGGCTACAGGGACTCCACAGGCTCCACTCTCCGGCCGCAAGTCCAGGTGCTGCGGTCCTGCTGGTACACTCTCCAGCCTTACACCACTATTCCAAAAGTTATGTCTTAGGTGAACAAATCAGGGCACAATGGAAAAGCATTCACTGGCCTATCGCGTCACCGGAATTGCGATTAAATCAGGTCAGCTAAAGCCCCAAACGTGTGGAATTGAAAAAGACCAAAACTTAGTTGGCACATGCTTAATGTCACAGTAATAATTCACTGGTCCAGTTCTCCCAGCTCTCGTGTCAGGTCACCCAGTCTTGTCATAAAAATGGGACACGGGTATTTGTATTATAGCCCTGAGAATTCAGTGCTTATGACAGAGACAGGGCACATGGTAGAGTGGGGGTTGTACAGCCAGGGACGAAAAACTAACATGCTCTAGGAAAAACAATAATAGAGAAGAACAAAAAATAGGCTCATATTTTGTACGTAAGGTATAAATGTAGGTAATATAAATGGAGGTAAATATATCAGTGGTAGGTAAGATATAAATGTCTTTGACGAGAATGAAGCAGACATTTTAGCAAATCAGCCATTTTTATTTGAAATGTCAGTGTTTCAGGGTACTCTCTCTCTCCTTGTAATTAGGAACAAAGCTTATGACTCACTGTTAGCGCTTTCATTTACATTGCCTTTTCTTTTGTTTTCCCTAAGTTTCCATCATGAGAAAGACAGCAATGACAGAAGAGAAAGGAATGTGTTCATTTTCTTTTTTATATTTATTTTACCATTAATTTTAAACAAAAGCAGCCAAAGAATTTTTTTTTTTTTGGTGGTCACTGAGGAATTGTTGCCAGAATTTGATGGAGAGGTTATTATAATTTCTCCTTTTTTTTTTCAAAGTCGCTTAGTCATGTTCAACTCTTTGCGACCCCATGGACTATTCAGATGATGGATCCTTCAGGCCAGAATTCTGGAGTGGGTAGCCTTTCCCTTCTCCAGGGGATCTTCCCAACCCAGGGATGGAAGCCAGGTCTCCTGCATTGCAGGCAGATCCTTTACCAGCTGAGTCACAACAATTTCTCCTTATTCCTGGAAGATTAGATCTATCATGATCACAGCAAAGACATTAACGGTAAAAATTAACTAAACAAAACCATGTTGAAGTCATAAGTAAAGATTTAAAAATTTAGATAAGTGATTGTATAATGACAAGGGTTGAGCAAGATGATCATACTAGTTCTAAACAATTTTCTGTACCAGTGGCAACATGATTTATAAGGGATTGTGAAGAAATCATACCAATTCTTCGATCCTCAGTTTTATCTCAAAATGTGAATGAAAATCATATATAACTAATAGACTTAGCAGAGGTTGAATGAAACTAAGCACAATGCATAGCCCATACTGATGATTTAATAAAGATTAACCAAAATAAAAATACTAATAACACCAAATTATATAACATTATATTAATTTTATCAAAAAGTTTCTAGAAATATCACCAAAATTCTATTATGATTTTAATTGATCTGTTTCTTTAAAACTTATTTTGAAAATATGAGGTGGATGAAACTGGAGCCTATTATACAGAGTGAAGTAAGCCAGAAAGAAAAATACCAGTACTGTATACTAACACATATATATGGAATTTAGAAAGATGGTAATAATAACCCTGTATGTGAGACAGCAAAAGAGACATGGATGTATAGAACGGACTTTGGATTCTGTGGGAGAGGGAGAGGGTGGGATGATTTGGGAGAATGGCACTGAAACATGTATACTATCATTTAAGAAACAAATCGCCAGTCTATGTTCAATACAGGATACAAGATGCTTGGGGCTGGTGCACGGGGATGATCCAGAGAGATAATATGGAGTGGGAGGTGGGTTCAGGATTGGGAACTCATGTACACCCATGGCTGATTAATGTCAATGTGTGGCAAAACCAATACAGTATTGTAAAGCAAAATAAAGTAAAAATAAAAATTTTTTAAAAAGAAAGAAAATATGTGTTTAAATGCTATTTTTAGAAGAATTTATAAAACTATGCTACAAAGTTTTGTGTGAGCCCAGTTAGTCCTTTTCTATGGAATAAATAGTTCCTGAAGATTTTCTCTAATAATGTCAAATTTAAGGAACTCTACTCAGTACTTTGTAATGACCTATAAGGGGAACCAAATCTAAAAAATAATATATACATGTATATGTAATAACTGAATCACTTTACTGTATACATGAAACTAAAACAACATTATAAATCAACTATATTTCAATAAATGCTTGGGGCTGGTGCACGGGGATGATCCAGAGAGATAATATGGAGTGGGAGGTGGGTTCAGGATTGGGAACTCATGTACACCCATGGCTGATTAATGTCAATGTGTGGCAAAACCAATACAGTATTGTAAAGCAAAATAAAGTAAAAATAAAAATTTTTTAAAAAGAAAGAAAATATGTGTTTAAATGCTATTTTTAGAAGAATTTATAAAACTATGCTACAAAGTTTTGTGTGAGCCCAGTTAGTCCTTTTCTATGGAATAAATAGTTCCTGAAGATTTTCTCTAATAATGTCAAATTTAAGGAACTCTACTCAGTACTTTGTAATGACCTATAAGGGGAACCAAATCTAAAAAATAATATATACATGTATATGTAATAACTGAATCACTTTACTGTATACATGAAACTAAAACAACATTATAAATCAACTATATTTCAATAAAATTAAAACAAAATTCAATCTCTTTCAGATTCAAAGAGTTTTACCTCCAGGCTTGGGAAGAAACAAAACAAAACCTCAATAACTCAGAGTATAATGACATACTAACTTTGACATTAAATAAACTGAGATTTCTGTAGGAAGATTCAGCCTGAATATTGTAAAAGGGGGAAAAAACAAACCTTGTGAAAACTTTGAAGTAACTTACTGATTTTAGGGATTTAATGATGTTGTGCCATTCATTGAGGGGGAAAAAAACCTCAAAGTGAATCCCGCCAAACTTCAATTGGTCTAGTAGATTTGACCTACATGAAGGGTATTTATTTTTACCCCCCAAGTGCATATCATAGCTCCTCACCCATTTAGTGGTAAGCTGGCATTGAAAGGCTGGGCTACAGTTCACAGTGAACTAAAAATATTCTGCAAAAGACCCAGAACTAGACTTGCATGTCATTTAAACTAGTCACATCTGGCAGATGAAGAGAAATGGAAACAGATATACAAGCTAAATTTGCATCCTG